>JAADVK010001088.1:0-12133 GCA_023334975.1 Globisporangium sylvaticum | reverse complement strand
CCAGTCCTTCTCCTTGTCCGGCACGTTCTCCAGCACCGCGACTTCGCTCACAAACTTGGTCTTGAGGGCTTCGGGGATAAGAGTGTCGCTCATCCACGAGCCGTACACTCCAGTGGGAGAGATCGTAATAGTAGGCGGGTTGCCACTGGCACTGTCGCTCTCAGAAAGTGCTTCTGGAGTGAAGACTTCCTGAGCCAAAGCGTTGATCGCTCCGACGATGAACGCCTCGACTTGGCGCAGCTCGTCCTGGATGATCACACACGTCAGCGAGCATCGTGATCGTGTAGGGAGTGGCGTCGATCCCTTCGGCTTCCAGGGCTCCACGCACATTCCCCGCGATGTCTCCGTCTTGCAAAGCCGCCCGAGTGAACGCGACCAAGCGAGGCACCACCGCTGGATCGAGGTGTCGCTTCTTCGGCGCCGAGCTGTCTCAGTACTGGTCGAAGAACGTCTGGATGATCAGATACGCGTTCACCTCGGTGAAGAGCTGGTACTTGTTCGCAGATCCCAGGTACTACTGCGCACTCTTGATCTCCGCCAGCGGTTTCTTCGAGAGCGCTGCGAGGTTGCGTCGCGTCGCCGCCTTCTCTCGCCACCAGCGTCCGTGCGTGTAGAACCGGTGGAGAAGCTCGTGCTGGATCTCGTCGAGCCACTTGGCACGGATGACGGCGTCCTGCCACTTGGTCGCCCACTGGGGCTTGCTCAGGATCGACACGATCGAGTGCTTCACCGCGAGCTCCATGAGCGTGAACGGGGAGACAGTAATGGCGCGATCCATTCTTGGGGAGTAGTTCTAATTGATCTGGGTCAGGGAAATGTGAGCACGCGCGAGGATGCAAAAGTGCAAATGGGGCCAAATGAGCTCCTCGACCAAACTTCTCTCTCTCCTGTGTGAAAGGCAACAAAGCGACTATCACTCACATCCCCCATATGCTAATGACCAGTCCTGTTTTTTTGTACCTCCATCCGGTAGGCTTTCCGCCAGACTTCAATAATGAATGTGGCTGACTGAAGCCACACAGCTCAATGCCAGCAAACCAGCGAGGCACTCATACAACTGGTTTCGATTACTCAGCGCAACGAATCATGTGAGCCATGTGGCTACTGACTCGTCACTGAGACATCAGCAGCATGATCGATTCAAGCGCTGACGCACTGGTACTAAGTTTGGGTACATATATACACGATAGGGTAAACCCAGTCCTCGTCTCCCTCCTCCCCTCATGCAGCATTCGTCTGCGTGGCTGAGTTGTCTCTATCGATCTGGGCCTGGATCGCATTGAGCTGCTGGAAGAACCCGCGCAGCTCGTCATGGTTCATCTCCAGATCCAGCGTCTCGTCCTGCGTTCATAGTCACCAGAGTATCAAACAGAAGAAAGAGTCCTGGGGGTCATCAAGAGTCCTCCTCCCCTATAGTGGATCTAATAGACAGAATAGCATACGTACCTTTTGTTGCGTTGCGCTTGGGTCCTGCAGCTTCAATTGGAAGATCGCGGTTGGGTCCGTTGCGCCTCGGAGCTTGCTCTGCCACATTTCCAGGTGCAGGCGCCAATTCGTCTCTGTTAAAACCGGTATGCTCGACATATCCAGCGGATACTTTGTCGCGATCTGCTTGGCCGCGGGCTTGCCCTTCTTGCGCCACGCCTTCTCGATGATCGCGACCACGTCTGCGTCCACGCCATGAAGGTCCAAAAGCGCAGGACGGTCCACTTTCTCGAAATGCGCGGCGTCCGTGAAGATTTGCTGTGCGAGCGCCACCATTTCGTCCACCTGCACGTCAGAGAACGCGAGCATTTCGCAGAGCTGCTGCTTCTCCGCGGCGGAGAACACCTCGCCGTCCTAATTCGCACACATACACAGAGAGTAAGTGATCATGACCTACTGCATGCGCATGCAAGCTCATAGAAAGAGAGAGTGTGTGTGCGATGTTATCGGCGCTTCTGCTTACGTCGGCGGCCGCGAGCTTGTCGAGGATGTGCGCCAGCACGCGCGGGAGCTTATCGCGCAGCACGCGGTTCAGAATGCACACTGGCTGGCTGTAGACACACGCCCGCGCAGAGAGAAGAGATGAGAGCGACGGTCAGTATCCACGACGTAAGAGCGCGTGTACATGCACATACTCATCGATAGAGCGCGCGCAAGGAGCACGCACCTGGTCGTCATTTCTATCTTTCTTGCTTTTGCTTCTTCCAAAGAAGAAGACTTTCAGAGCCTTTCCCTCTCTAAACGAATCCAGCGTATCCACTTCTATTTCTACCTATTTGAAAGTCAGATGTACCTATTTATTATTGTTTTTCATTTAGTCTAATAATAAAAATCTCTTTACGACAAAAATGAAGCGTAGTGAAGCTACTATACGAGGTCTAACTCCAGTCGAAGCTTCTCGCTGGCTTCTTCTGTGACTCTTCCACATCAAAAGATCGCATTGTTCTCAGAGCCAGGCAGTTAGTTGAGCAAGATCAGATAGACCAGGAGCATGGGCAACTCGGTGGCGCGCGTGAACGGCGGCGCGTACAAGATCCTGGGCACGCTGGGCGAGGGCGGCTCCTCCACGGTCTACGAGGTGCGCCGCGGCAGCGACAAGCGCCACTTCGCGCTCAAGTGGGTGCGCGGCGTGCGCGACGCCGACGCGCTCGAGCGCCTGCTGCTGGAGATCCAGGTGCACAAGCGGCTGGGCCAGCAGCACGCCAACATCCTGCCGCTCGTCGAGTCCGAGGTGCGCGTGAGCGAAGAAGAGATCAAGCCCGCGCATAGCAATGGTACAGGGTATGGTGGTACTGGTGTTGGCAACGGCGACGGGCGGATGCGGCTCGACATGGGCTCGCAGCGAGCCAAGGAAGTGCTCATGCTCTTCCCGATCTGCCAGCACGGCTCGCTGCAGACGATGCTCGAGGATGCGTTCCAGAAAGGTAATGAGCCAACATGCTAGTGGTGATATTGCACAGCTGAGTCTCCATGGCACTGACAACTTTGCACATGTGTTATTGACGTTTGTTGACTGATGGCAGAAGGCTGCTCACCGTTCTCCGAGCGCGAGTGCCTGCGGTTCTTCTCCGAGCTACTCGACGCCGTGAAGCAGGTGCATGACATGGGCTTTGCGCACCGCGACCTCAAGCCGGGCAACATCCTCATCTCGTCGACCAACCCCGTGCAGCCCATGCTCATGGACTTTGGCTCGATCGCGCCGATCAGCACGCACATCCGGAACGCAATGGACCACAGCGCACTCTGCGAAGAAGCCGAGAACCTCAGCAGCGCACCGTACCGACCGCCCGAGCTCTGGGCTTCGAACGGGTACACTCCAAATAGCGTGATCGACGGTCGCACGGATGTGTGGCAGCTCGGATGCACTCTGTACGCAATGGCGTTCGGACCGTACTCGCCGTTCGAGAACGCCAAGGAAGGTGTGCTGCACCTCGCGATTCTGAACGGCAACGTGCGGTTCCCACAGAAGAGCTCGTATGGAGAGCAGTTCTCGTCCACGTTCACGTCGCTCGTCAAGTGGATGCTCGTCCCGGACATCGCGAGCCGCCCGACACTGGACGAGGTGCGCGAGCAGCTCCAGCAGATCCGAGCAGGAGCCTACGACTCGGCAGCGAGGGCGATGAACAGCTACAGCCGACGCAGAAGCACAAACAACAGCAGACGCACGAGCCTGCACCAGTCGTCGCAGGCTCCTGTGGGATCACCATCCTCTCCGCCTCCTTCTATCCCACAACCACCACAGACGCAGATCCTGTCGTTCTCCAAGCTCGCGAGCGAAGAGTGGGCGGATTTCGCAGCGTACGAGAAAGTGTCAGGCGCGGACTCATCCGTCTCCATGCACTCGAGCGAGGACTGGGGCGAGTTCACGGGCTTTGAGCGCAGCAACTCGTTGTCCGTGCTGTCGATGGGAACGCTAGTGTGGTCGACAGACTCGACTGCCGGTGGCGCTGCACGGCAGCCGGTCCCTCCAAGCGATCTGCCGAGAAGACAGAGCTCTCGCCGCCACTCGCTCGGTGCGCCGATCATCCGCACGCGACGTGCTGACAGCAGCGTCATCATCAGCAACTTCAACGGAGGAGAAGGAACAGGAGACCTGCGCGAGCACGAGCTGCGGCGCGCGCTTTCGACGCGAGGCCGACTGCTGCTGAGCCAGGCGCTGGACACGCGAGTCTCGCAGTGAAAAAAAATACTGTACCCTGGCTGGCTGGCTGGCTGGCTGGCTGGCTGGCCCATTCATATCTTTGTCAACGTTAGAAATTCTTCTTCAAAGCTGTGCATGTTCATCAAATGATCGACCGATCGATCACCAACTGTCATCATCATCATCATTAGTCCCACAACCTGAGTGAATCATCATAATCATAACAATAATAATGCAACACACACGAATTCTATTTAGCTATGAGGTCACCTGTCCGATGCACGCAAAGTGCAGCATGAGCAGCGGCGTGGCGTCCGTCACGTGAGGGTAAAACTGTCTGAGCACTGCGAGCAGTTTTGGAATCGATGCGAAACCCGATTTCTGGAGGTCTTGGGTGTCCAGCTCATGCAGACACTTTGTCGCAACCTGTTGGACATGTAAAACTGCAAACGGCTGTCGTGCTGGACTCAGAGTGTTGGTCGCTGTCGTTGTGGACGAATTGTGGACATTTTCGGATAATCCTGTCGTTGCAAGCACAGTCGAGTGCGGGAAAACGTCCTTCAGGTCCGAATTCAAGTCGTCCTCGAGATCGGATTGCAGCCGCATGGTGATGGTCTTCTTGCCCGCGAGGATGTCGGCAACGAGCGACTCGCCAAAGTCCACGCGAGGCAGCTTGTGTTTACGATCCACGAGCACTCGCATAGTGTCTTGGTGCAGCAGCTCTCTGGAAGTCACGACCTTGTGGAAAAGCTGCAGCTCGCTCTGGAAGTGCGCGTTGATATCGATCCACGGGCGGATGAAGCTGTCAGACAGTAGTAATAGATGGTCGTGACAATACAGAAGAGTCCCTATGCGTGTTAGAAGCGCAAACATAAGGATCTGGAAGGCTCAAGAGTGGGCATGTACCTGATCTCCTCAATCACCTGCTTGATGCTCGAGTACTTATCCACAGGCGATTGGGTGAGCAGCCACGCGGCGACCACCGACGGCGAGCGCGACCGACCTGCAACGCTATTGTGGGAAAATTGAAGAAGACGATAGACAACGTCAGCGAGCCTACCATAATGCATGCATTCGCAGTGAAGCATTGCTTGCTACTCACCAGTGCACCAACACGTTCTTGTCCGCACGCTCGGCTTCTTCACTACAGAACACACAGTTGATACAAGTGCAAGCGTCATACGATACGAAAAATAACGTTAGCGGCTAGCCGTAACATACATCTCCACCGTCAATAACTCGAGCCGTTATACAAACGCACATTATGTTGTTGAGCGTGGCGAGGATCATCGGCAGCTTGCGGAACAGATCTTCGTCCAGCGCGTCTTCAATCGCGACTTGCGTGCGCGTGACGACAGCAGCTTCATCGACTGCTGCTGCCAGCTGATCGTTCACTCCAACAGCACCACCACCAGCGCCACTAGCGACTTCTCCATGCGACACAGGCGCTGCTGCGATCCCGTCGCCGTGGTCCTCGGCGCCAAGCAGCGCCAGCGTGAACGCGATGCGCGCTTTGCGGAGCGCCTGCGCGTTGCGTGCAGCGTCGATGGATCCGAGAAACAGCCGGCGATTGATGTGCATCGGCGCGTCGTCCACGATCTCCTCCACCTCATACTGTTCCTCCTCTAGCTGCAGCTCTTCGCCATCGTCGTGTTCAAAGCCGAAGGCAGCTGCAGTGCCATACTCCTCGCCGTTTCCGTCCATCTATTATCACTTGTGTAGTAATCCTTCAAGCAAATGCAACTTGCAAATGGGCTTTCCACCCACAGCAGTACTGTTTTCTCTCTCCAAATTAATACTCTCTTGGCTATTGTATGCCGCATCAAATTAAAGGATAGCCACTATTTTCGTGCGGCAGCCACGCCCTTTGCTTTGCCCGAACCCACGCAGATGAGCGAGCAGTTTGCACGCCTTGCTTGTTGTGGTTATTTGGAAAAACACGCGAGTGAGCGAGTGAGTGACTGAGTGAGTGAGGGGAGTCGAGCGAGCGACTGAACGAGCGACGTACGTACCACCCGCCAGTGCCACCCACGCGCCTCTGTCTGTCTGTCTGTCTGTCTGTCAACTGTACCAGCTCTGCTCTGCTCGTGATACGCGCGTCTCATCTGGAGTTGCGGTGCGCGTGAGAGAGTGTGTGTGGCGATCTGCAAGAGCTCGAGAAACTGGAAGAACGAGCGAGAAGGCAGCTCTTTCTAGGCGACGACCGGCGGTGGTGGTGACGACAGCAATAAAAAACAACAACACACACACACAAGTACGATGAGTCAGCGACAGGGCAAGAGCAGTAGCAGTGCTGCTGCTGCTGGCAATGGTGCAGGAGGGCTGGAGCAGCAGGTCGCGGGCGAGGCCGAGATGGAGCGGCTGTACGGCCACCTGGGCGAGCTGCAGCTCGAGAACGACGTCGAGGGCTCCGAGAGCCTCTCGTCCGAGGACGAGTCGAGCGAAGATGACGATGATGATGACGACGAAGAAGAGGAGGATGACGAGAACGATGTGGAAGGCAGCGAAGAGGAGACGAGCTGGATCAACTGGTTCTGCTCGCTGCGCGAGAACGCTTTTCTCTGTGAAGTGGACGAAGACTACATTGAGGACGACTTCAACCTCACGGGCCTCAGCAGCGTCGTGCCGTACTACGACTACGCGCTGGACGTGATCCTGGACATCGAGACGCCGAACGACCAGAACCTGACGCAGATCCAGCAGGAGATGATCGAGTCCGCGGCCGAGATGCTCTACGGCCTCATCCACGCGCGCTACATCCTCACCACAAAGGGCATGGCAGCCATGTTAGAGAAATACCAGAACGTAGATTTTGGCCGCTGCCACCGCGTCTACTGCCAGGGCCAGCCCGTGCTCCCCGTGGGCCAGTCGGACGTGCCGCGCCACACCACGGTCAACGTGTTTTGCCCCAAGTGCCGCGACATCTTCTTCCCAAAGTCCCAGCGCGCTGGCCGTACGTTCTATTGTGTGCTGCTTGATTGCCCTCATGGTGCCAAGCCTCTCACGAATTTGTATTGCTATTGTATGTGTATGTGTGTTGCAGAGATCGACGGCGCGTACTTTGGTGCGACGTTCCCGCATGTGTTCCTGATGACGCATTCGCAGCTCGTGCCGCCGCCGCCCACGCAGGTGTACGTGCCGCGCATCTACGGCTACAAGGTGCACAGCTCGAGCGAGTACTACACGGGCCGCAAGAAGATCGCGCAGTCGTCCAGCGGGCGAGGCAATGGCGGCGACAAGTTCCGCAAGCCTGCACAAGGACTGAAAGGCGGCCGACCTAGTGAAACGGCACAGCAAGCCAGATAAGTGAGGACCAGCAACAACGAGAGAGAAAAGGAGAGGACTAAGCGAAGCTGATGTGAGCAGGTAACTCTCATTAATGGCTCGCTGGTGGTGTCGTGGTAGGGATTTTATGAAGCAGAGAGAGAGAGAGAGAGATGCATGGAGAAGAGAGGCGCTCGCCAACTTTGTGCATCAAGAACAAACAATATCGTGGAGGCGATCGCTTGTCAGTTCAGTCAGTCAATGGAATGGATCCGAGTGGACCTGCACGGTGATGATGAGGAGGATACTCAAACCAACAAGAACCCTTTTGTCAATGTAATTTTTAACCAGCTCTTTGTCCCAGCGTTCACACATGGGAAGAACACAACGAAATTGGTTACCAGTACCTGCTTTCAGCTCTCTGGGTCCAAAATGGCGTTGCTGATGCCTTGGGTCGGCGTGTTTGTCTACACTTTGAGAGCGTACGGCAAGATCGCGTCGACCTCCACGTCGATGTCTCCGTCTTGTGTTCGATACAAATGCGTCGAGAAGAGGAACACGCGGTTGCTCTTGGTCAACTGCTGCTCGAGGAACTCTGTCGTGAGCTTAGACGAAGTTGCTGCTGGTGCTGCTGTTGGTGGAGCTGGTGCTGATGTTGTTGTTGTCGGGATATCGACCACCACCGCATCAACAGAAGCACTAGCAGTACCATCACCATCAACACCATTGTCGTTGGCAGAGGTGGTGGTAGTCCCATCGCTTGCAGTCTCCGCTTTCAGAGCTGGATTCTTCTTCTTGTGCTTCCTTTTGCGCTTCTTCTTGTTCTCGCTGCTCTTGGACGTCGCTTCTGCTGCAAACAACTCGTCCACGATCGCTGGCGACAGCGTTTTCAAGAGAAGCTTTGACGATTTCGGAGTAATTCCCTTCAGACTGCGGTGGGACACTGCTGTTTCTGCTGCTTCAGATTGCTGGACCACGACCTTGAACAGAGGATTCACGCGCAGTGTCGCTTTCCGAGTGAGACTGCTGTCGCGGCTGTCTCCAAACTCGATCTCATAGGCTGCTGTGGAAGTTGGTGCTGCTCCGTTCATATCTGCTTGTTGTTGCTTTGGGATCGAGAGCAGGCGTCCGATGACGACAACATGCTGGTGCTCCAGTTTTTCCAGACTCTCACAGACCTTGGATAGCTCGCTGCAAAGAAATAGCAACGACGTGTGGGCGTCAGGGATCCATCTGGGCGGTATCATAATGCCATAGTGAGAGTCGAAAACAAGCAATCTCTTACCTGAACTGATAAACCTGCCGACCTAGAGACGGTGACAAGTCCCCAAAGTCTGTCGCTTGAATGGTGTTAGACGGCGTGCGGTACTTCTTGATCGTGTCGCCCTCGAGCCAGCTCTCGCCCGTAGAGCTCTTCTCGCGCACTTTTTCCTTTGCGACCAGCTTCTCTGCGAAAAAAGAGTTCAAACTGCAATCCTCAATCGCGTTGAACGCCGACACCGCGTCGTTCACGCGCACCACCGTGAAGCTGCTGCATGCCGCGTACTGCGTGCCAAAAAGGTGGCCGTCCACTCCAGAGTGTTGTATGTGCTGGTCGTCGACAATGACCCATTTCAGCTTTGTGAGCATCACGGTGTCGCCGGCTTTCAGGTTGTAGAACTCCTGTGGCTGCGAGCAATCCTGAACCAGAACGACCAGCTCAGTCGACGAGCTGCGATCGACAGCCTTGACCCATCGGTACTCTCCCACTGGACCACTGCTCATCTCATCTCCTTCACTACCATCTTTTGCGCCATCTACGTTTTCCTCAGAGACAGCGCGCTTGCGCTTGCGTCGGCGGCACACTTTCCCGACATACGAGAGAACGCCGACAAAGTCAAAGAAAAACGTGTCTCTCCTCGACAGCGTATCTTCGTTCCAGTACTGCGTGTCGAGCGTACTCGCAAAGCTGCACTCGAGCCGAATCGGTGACAACGACAACGATGACGAAGCAGCAGTTGATCTTTCCGATACAGGCTTCGGTATGACCTCCACCATTTCAAGATACTTGGAGAATTTCTCTACAGAGTGGAAAACAACAGACACGCACATGATAACACAAGACATGCGTCAGTCTAACCACCATGACATCATAGCTCAAGACGATAACTGTGTGTACCTGGGATGTGCAGCACTTCTCCCTCCGATTCGTGCTCAAAGAAAACCAGTTGCTCCGGAGCACCTGCTTCACTCTCATCCTCGGGCTCTGTCACCGAGACCGAGTACCCGCGCAGCTGGATCAAGTCGCCCTCCTCAATCGCACCAAAGTACTTTGCACACGAAGAGCCAAAGAACGCAATCTCGAACGCGAATGTGCTGTCAACTACACACGCCACCAACGCACAGGCACAGATAGTAAGTACCAACGACACCATGTGACTTTGAGTCTGGCAAACAAGGCTCGAGGTACGTACCGAGGACAATGTGGAACACGAACGGCAACGGGTTCGCGATCCCAGGTTCTCCGAAATGCGTCACTTTCGACTTGACGCGGACAATGCCGGTCATCGGCGGGTACTTGTCCATCTGACCCCCATTGCTGGTGTCGATGATGTCCATAATCTCGACCATATTGTGGACGGTGCGCGCCACCGACGTAAACAAGCTGGAGCAGTATTGACGCTTGGTACTGATACTCTTTGTGGCTGCTGTCTCTGCCCAGTCCAGCAACGCGCAGCTATCGGAGCTGAGCGGGAGATAGTACATGCGCTCGCCCGCGACGGGGATCGCCACGTTGGTCTCGCGCTCGCTCATTGCTGTCGATACAAATTCCAAATCGTCTTCGTGGTCTTTCTCAACCAGCGCAGTCCCAGAAGATACCAGGAACGTGTCGCTCTGTCGCTTGATCACCTCAAAGCCCTTGATGAAGCACACTGATCTCGCGGCGTTGCTATTATTCTCGCTACCATCCTTGACTTGAAAGGCGTCAAAGTCCGTCACCTATATTACCAGTAACAAGTTCGCCAACCCCATGAGTTCACCACTTCCACACAGCTACTATACGAGACCTCACACAACAGTAAACGCTAAACGCACCCGCATAACGTCAAAAAGCGACAGGTCGCCACGCCAGACCACGTGGTTCATCTCGGGCGAGAGCAGACACTTCATCTTGTAGCGTCCGTCACTGAGCAGCACGTCGAACACGTCACGCTCCAGCGTGTCGCTCGTGAGCTCACCGAGCTGCTGCCTGAGCGCAGGGTCCACCAGATCTGCACAGGACACATGTACGCATATACACACATAAACACAGAAAAGAAGTGTGTGAGCAGCTTGTTCGTAGTCACCACCCCACCAAAACAAACGCGCGTGATCGCGGCGTTCATTATTCACAGTCAGACAGGAAATGAGGAGACGTCAAAACGCACATCTGTAGACGCCCAGCACTTGCAGTAGCACGCCACTGCCATCGCCACTACCAGCAGAATCGCTGCGGGAGGCATCTCTGCGCAGCACGCGCACGCCGTCGGTCGTGAGCTGCTGGCGTCCAGCGCCGTCAGCGGCAGGTCCATCATCACGCGCCATTTCTGCCCCAAATTGCGTCTGTCTGCGAGATGGCGCGGATTTTCGTTGGGAAAAATTCAAATGTGCGTCTGCTAAGTACGCAAGTTCCTTCGTATGTTCAGTGAGTGACTCATGTTGCAGCTTGTTAGTTAGGTTCGCATCGTCGTTGTGGGAAAAGTCGTACCTAATCGAAAATGGCTGGCAATAATAAGTGTTCTACTTTTGACATAAATTAAACATTCTAATTCGATTGTTTCTATAAATCGGTACTGATTTGCATGGAGCACACTCAAGGTAACGTTATTCGATTTGTCAAACTATTGGGCTTTTGCTGCCATGAAGCAAGATGCAAACTGTTACTAAAGTAGGTCTGGCGATGGTCCGCGTCGAGCTGCGCGCATTCCAACACCGCATGAGGACTGGATACAGCACATAATGTTATCAATGCTTAATTAAACAACCTGGGAAATTCAAGATCAACAGTCAAGCCATGACACAATGGGATGGAGGCGATCTTCGCATTGCGAACCTGCCTCCACTAGAGTTTTGAAGAGAGATCTCGCTCTGTGTAAATTCAAACATACAAGTCAAACACAACACCCAATTTCCTGAAGCGAGTCTCGATCATTTCCTCAAGATTAGATAAGGAGCCTTCTATTGGTTATCAAATCGCTATGTGTAGACTGTGGTATTTCGAACTGAAATAGCTTAAAAGATGGGTATGAAACAGAGTGAACTCTGCTCGCCTGCTGGTCGCTCTTGAGCTGCTGAGCTCTTGAGGCTCAAGAGCTCAAGTTGAGCCACACGCTCTAAAGCACTTCGCAAGGCCGAATCAGGGCGGCTTTGCAAGACGGAGACATCGCGGGGAATGTGCGTGGAGCCCTGGAAGCCGAAGGGATCGACGCTACTCCCTACACGATCACGATGCTCGCTGACGTGTGTGTGATCATCCAGGACGAGCTGCGCCAAGTCGAGGCGTTCATCGTCGGAGCGATCAACGCTTTGGCTCAGGAAGTCTTCACTCCAGAAGCACTTTCTGAGAGCGACAGTGCCAGTGGTAACCCGCCTACTATTACGATCTCTCCCACTGGAGTGTACGGCTCGTGGATGAGCGACACTCTTATCCCCGAAGCCCTCAAGACCAAGTTTGTGAGCGAAGTCGCGGTGCTGGAGAACGTGCCGGACAAGGAGAAGGACTGG
>JAADVK010001087.1:0-12134 GCA_023334975.1 Globisporangium sylvaticum | reverse complement strand
TCGTCTCCCTCCCGCTCTCCCTGATCATGTCGACATGCTCCTTCTTGCGCCCCGACACGTTGACGTGCCGCTCGACGTACTCGACGTAGTTCTGCTTGATGGTGTTCTCGTACATCGCGATGACGTCGGGCGAGAGGTAGTCGAGCACGGTGCTCATGTGTTCGTAGCTTAGCTCCTCCGACATGAACGCCTTGTAGTGCTGCTCGTAGAAGTCCTTGAGCTTCTCCTTGATGATCTGCGTCTCAGCCGATGGAGACTTGCCCTTGGAAGGCGGCTTGCAGAGCACCTTCATGACTGAGGTCACGAACTGTCTGTTGAGCTCCGGCAGGTCGACGCCCTTCACGCAACATGGAGCAGGTACAGCTGGAGCAGCTGGATCATGATGCCGTTGGCCCGTAGCACGGCGGCTCCTAGCTTCTCCACGACGAGATTGTTCTTGACGACGCTCTTGAGGCTCGTCTTGACGCAGCGGTAGGTCGGTTTCGGCGGTGGCTCCTTCATGTTCCCCGTTCGCTTGAGTTGGAAACCCTCGACAGGTGTGCTGATGCGAACAAATGTAGAACAGACTTAGCAAGAGAGCGGAGATCGATAGCCTGGAGTCAGCCACCAAAACGAGCCACCTTTCTTGTTGTTTTCGAACGCACATCATTTTGGTGATCCCCTTGCTTGACAACTTTGTGAACTTTGATTTCAATGAGTTTTTCGAGTGCCTCCGATTGATCTTCAGACGTCCATGTCGATTGATTCCGATCCAGAGCGCTGCAATGTTCATAACTCTATAGCCATGGGCGTTAGTCTGTCGCTGCCAGACTATCGCGAGTTCCTCTCCAGGTGATTGTATCGAAAGGAGATATCCTCATAATCCGATGACCCTTTGGAGCTCGGGAGGTCACTTGAAATGGTCAACATGCTGATCTTTTGGGGGAGTGATCGGCCGGCCGCTTATGCGTTTCACATCGCCAGCCTCTTCAGATTTCTTCGCTTTCCCACCAAATCTTCCTCGCCCTTTGGCTTCAGAGGAAGGCAAAAGATCCCTCCGACTGGCCCAGGCTTGTATTTTGATCTGAAGTTCGTTCGCATGGAGTCTCGAGCATCTATCTGCAAGGTTAACTCATTGCCAGCGCCGGAACAGAAGACGATGATACTTGGTGAAGGGATATTTATTGGCCGATGCGGTCACCATGAATCGAGTGGTCCAGAAATCACCAAGTCACGCAGGCACAGCCACTACAACGCGATCGACAATGAAACGAAGTCTCAGCTTGGTACGTGAATGAATGAATGGCTCAGGTGAGCTCCAAACAGTTCTTGAAACTAACCCAAGTGTGCAGTGTCCCTCTAGCTCGGAGCGACTTCTTTATGGAGCACTGTACGGAAGCAGCGTGATCGGGATGCTGGCGTCGCACGGCGCAGTCCTTGTGCACGAAGGGGCCGATGCTGCCGTACTTGTCGGGCTTCTCGTAGCACGTGCGGATGGCCGAGAGCTGATTCACACCGTCCACGGCCGAGCAGAGCACCTGCACTTTCTTCGGGTACAGCGCCGTGATCTGCGCGAGCGTCGTCTGCGGCTTGCTGCAGTCCGCCCAGTCGTTGAGCTGTCGTGTGGCCAAGAAGTGCATGGACGCGGCGTTGAGCGTCGCGCGGAAGTAGACCGCAGCCCCCAGGCCCCAGTTGTCGCCCACAGCGCCGTAGCACACGCCGTGCTTCTGGTGCTCGTGGTTGTAGATCTCGCAGAAGCCGAAGTACGTGTTGTTCTGCGTCGGGTCGATCCAGCGGTACTTCATCTCCGTGAGCAGCAGCAGGTGCTCGACCGCAAACTCGAGCGCGTGGTACGGGTGGTTGCTCACCGTGTCGCTCACGTTGCAGCAGCCGGCGTACCCGGCGTTGTAGTTGGGCCAGAGCCCGTGGATCGTCATCTGGTTCTTCTTGGCCGCGTCCGTGTCGCACGTCACGCCGTTCGGGTGCGCGTTGACGTTCTGGTGCGAGATGGTCGAGTCCACACCTTTGAGCAGGTCACGGCAGAACTGCGGGATGAAGATCTGCTCTAGCAGCAGGTAGTCGTAGTCACGCGGCCGCTGCTTCTTGGCCAGGCAGTCGGCGTCGTTGTTGATGCAGTAGGGGGTCGGCTTCGAGTTGACGCAGATGTCGACGCACTGCTGGCGCGGAGGACTCGGCAGCCAGCCGCAGAGGTAGTCCACCGCAGTCACCGACTGCAACTGGAGGCACGCAGTAGCCGCGCAGAGAGCGAGGAGAGCGCCGGCCTTGAAGAACATCGTGTAGCGAGCGACGATCGAAGTAGAGCAACGAACTTTGGTGCTTGTCTTGGGGCTGCTGGTTGGCTGGAGCGAAGAAGTCTGCAGGGGAAATCAGGAAAGGAAGACTTTGAGGGCCGTGTAGCTTTGTGCGAGATCCTTGTTGTTCACCATAAAGCGGGCGTTCTGGCGCTGAAGGATCACGGGTTTTGTTGATATGAACACACCCTATCACAGCGCTTCAGTGGTAGAAACGTGGGGTCGAGACGCACTGGGAGCAGGCGCGTTCGTGGAGTTTTGAGCAGTCGTCCTCTGGAGCCACGGCGACTTCTGACAAAGAAAAACAGGAAACGATGAACACTCAGTTTCAGTTTGCTCTCCACAGAGTCACCAGTCAGTGACGCTTCCGATGCCGAGGTGCACAGACAGCGAACGAAAGACACACGCAAACAAACAACACAAACGCCAAATTTGCAAACCTGAGGGCCTCTCGAAACGATTCGCTCTTTTTTCATCTCTAACCAACGAGCGGGGAGGATTTGCTGGCAGGAGACCTGAAGAACTTGGCGATGTGACTCGCACCGATTGCCTTCCAAGAGACGTAACGTTTGACTGATGAGCTCACCTGTTGGTCGGCTCTCGACTGGAGGCTGCAGGACACGAGCTTTGCTGCTCAGTGCGATTCAACAATGGAGAGCGCACCTGAAGCGAAGCAACTTGATCTTGAGATGTCCGGTATACCGGGTATTGGCAATAGCCCACATCCACATCCACTCGCTACAGAGAGTGGATGTAGCTGCCAGCTCTGTTGTTCTATACAAACCAAATCAATTATCAAAGTTGAAACCCAAATTCTTTAAGATACGCACGCACATACTCGCTTCTTCTATTCGACGGACGGACGGACGGACTCTCCTCTCCCATTTTGCTTCGTCTTCTGCTTCATTAGTACTCGAGCGTGAGGTCCTTCAGACGCGGCGTCTCGATCATCTCGTACTGGTGGTACGGGTGGCGCTGGATCCACCGCTGGCAGCCGTAGCCGAAGATGAGCACGCCCACGTTCAGCCCGAAGCTCACCCACGACTTGGTCAGCTCGTTGATCATGATGAACACGCCGACGATGAACGGCAGGATCATCGCGATCGCCAGGTTACGGTCCGACAGGTTCACGCGGTAGGGCCGCTCGATCTCCGGGTGCGAGAAGCGCATCTTCACGGCTGCGCTCATCTCCACAAGCGACGCGAGCGCCGACAGAAAGTTGTCGATGCTCAAGATCGTCTCGAAGTTGAAGAGTCCCATGAACACGACGATCGAGAACGACAGCAGGATCGCTCGGCGCGGCACGCCGTTCTCTTCGTCACGTCTGTAAAAGCAAAGCAGAATAGGCAAATAGACTCCATGTGAGACAAATATCCAAATATTCCACCTATAAAGCAGATAGCAACACTTACTGGGCAAAGAATGGTGGTGCCAGTCCCGAGTCCGCCATGCCTGCGAGCTGGAAGCCATCTTTCGCCATCTCGGCGACGTACAGCCCGAGGTTCCCAAAGAGCGACGACACCACGATCCAGACGCAGAGCCACGTACCGCCGACGGCCTGCGCGATCACCGAGTACGATCCGTCGTCCCACGACGTGTAGTGCGGCTTGTCGGCGCCGGAGATGGCGATGAACGGGATGATGTAGCTGTTCGTTTGTATTTGTATAAGGAAACCAAAAAAGAAGAAGAAGGATTAGCAACACAATCCAGACACACTCAAAAAGATCGTACTTGGTTGGCAACATGCAAACAAACGTACGTGAACGCGATCATGATGACGCAGAGAATCATCGCTCTCGGGTACGTGGTCTTCGGCGAGTGGATCTCGCCTGCGTACGCCCCCGCTGCGTCAAAGCCGCTGTAGTTCCAGTACAACGCACTGAGAAGTCGCCCCCAATCGCGCTGTAATAGCAAACAAAAGATCGCAACACAAATGTTTAGCTATCCATCCACAAGCATTCGCATTTTCGCACGCAAGCCACTCTGCAAACTCAAACAGAGATACTCACGTCTTCTCGGATGACAAACCAGTTCGATGGGTTCACCTGCGGGATGGAGATGGCGATCATGACTGCAAACGGCAGGAAGATCATGAGCCCCATGACGAGCAGCGTGTGGCCGACGATCTTGATGCTCGTGAGCGTCGGGATCATGAAGAGCACCGCGAAGACCGCGCGGAAGAGGAAGCGCTGGAAGATCGTGAGCGTGACCGCGTCATCGTCGCCCGCGCCGGTGAGATCGCCCGCGTACAGCGCCATGATCGTGTCTACGATCAGACACGGATAGATCGCGTTGTCGATCACGCCCGCGACCCAGGACCAGAAGCCGACCTGGAAGCCCATGGGGCGGCCGAACGCCACGCCCACCCACTTGCAGAAGCTGCCGTCTGTCGGGAACGCCGTAAAGAGCTCCGCGAACGTGAGCGCGAGCGGCAGGCACCAGATCCAGGGAAAGATCGTGACTGCGAGGATGCCGACGAAGGGGCCGCAGGCGGCGATCACCGGCTCGCTGCCCCATGGCCCGCCGCTGACGTTAAAGTATGTGATGAGCGCCACTGACGTGATGCCGAGCTTGCGGCGCGAGTGCGAGCCTGTCATTCGAGCAGTCGCCTTGTTTGTTGGAATTTGATGGGAGGGTCTATCTGGTGGATCTGGTTGGTGGCTGACAGTTGTGGATGAGCGGGTGTGGAGTGGCTGTCTGTTAGCGATCGGGAGGGAAGACGCGCGCGAGGGACTGGATGGAGGTTGCGATTCAGCAGCGGCGCATTGCGGTTCCTCTCTACGGGCGGGCGGGCAGGCGTCTGGCGGTGAATGGGCGAGTGGGTGAGCGGACGAACGAGCGCGCGCGGGTTGAACTGCACTCTCGAGTGTATTATGTGGCGTCTTGTGTTGGCTTTCTGAGGCGGCGGCGGCGGGCGTGGATGGGTGTTAAGCGGCGCCACCACTGGATGCGTCGTCTTCGCACAAAAAGCCCATCACTCTGCCACACCAGACCACACCAGCCACACCAAATAGTTTCGATCACCCATTCACACATCAATCAGGCTGGATGGCCCAGAAAGGGTTTTCGGGTGACGAGTTGAGTGGACCAACACCCAAATATTCTTCTTCATAAACACAACCAGAATGCGTGGGGATTTGGGTGGGTTTCGATCCAAAACTCCATAAAAAAAAACCTTGTTCTGAGCAAATTCACTTGGCTTTCAGGAAACGCACATCCTAACATTATGTTTACCACATTATCGTCTTGAAGTTGGTTGCAAACCGACCAAACTCCTCGCTTTGGATGTGCAACAGCGAGGCCACCTGCATTTACAATCCAATCTGCGCCATCGGAACCAGCTCAGCTCCGCCTGCCTCCGCCCGCCAGTCTCTGTAACCAGCATGTTGGCCGCCGCTGCTCTCCGATCCGCCGCCCGCGGCAAGGGCCTGCTGCGCGCGCTGCCAGCCCGCGCGGCCGGCGCCACCCGCTCCATGGCCGCGGTCGAGCGTCCGTTCGTGCCGGAGGAGTACGAGAACAAGTACATGGTCAAGACGTACAACACGGACGGCGTGCGCGGCGAGGCCAACCTGCTCTTCACGCACGGCAAGGGCCAGTACCTCTTCGACGCGCAAGGTATGTATATATAGTAGCTGGGCGTGTTCGTGACCCCGACAACCAGCGTTTAATGGATCAATTGCTCACTGATCTATCGTGCTTGTGCTTGCAGGTCGCCAGTTCTTGGACTTCTGCGCCGGCATTGCCGTCTCGGGCCTCGGTCACTCGGACCCAGACTGGTACAACGCGCTCGTGGAAGCCGGCAAGGTGCGTGATTTCTTTTCTTTTCTTGTGGCAGAATGTGAGTGGGTAGTGCCTGGGGGCAAACCACTTATACGCTTTTCTGCTCTTCCGATGCACAGAACGTTTGCCACACGAGCAACTTGTTCCACACCAAGGCGCCGCTGCAGCTCGCCAAGACGCTCGTGGACAACTCGTGCTTCGACAAGGTCTTCTTCTGCAACTCCGGCACGGAGGCGAACGAAGGCGCGTACAAGTTTGCGCGTCTCTACGCCAACCGCATCACCAAGGACACGTGAGTTGCTGTCAAATCACTCGACAGGCTAGCTGGAAGAACCAATCCTCAATCTAACCCTATGTTGTTGTGCTGCCTCACTCTTTCACAATAGCCCTCTGGAAGGCAAGAAGTACGAGTTCATCTCGTTCAAGGGCGGCTTCCACGGCCGCACTGCCGCGTCGCTCTCGCTCACGCACAAGCCGTACATCCGCGAGGCGTTCATGCCGCTCGTCCCGGGTATTCACCACGCCGAGTTCAACAACATTGAAGACGTGAAGAAGCACATCTCGGACCGCACTGCTGGTATCTTTGTCGAGCCAGTGCAGGGCGAAGGTGGCGTGAACCCAGCGACGCCAGAGTTCATGCGTGAACTGCGCCGCCTCTGTGACAAGCACAACGCGCTGCTCATTGTCGACGAAGTGCAGTGCGGTCTCGGCCGCACGGGCAAGCTCTTCGGCCACGAGAACTACGATGTGACCCCGGACATCATGACGCTCGCCAAGCCGCTCGCCGGTGGTCTCCCAATCGGCGCCGTGCTCACTGTGAACAAGGTGGCTGCTTGCGTCACTGCGGGAAGCCACGGCACGACCTTCGGCGGCAACCCGCTGATCTGCTCCGTCGCCAACACGGTGCTCGGCAAGATCATGGAACCAAAGTTCTTGGCCAACGTGCAGAAGCGCGGCCGCTACCTGGCGAAGGGCTTGCAGAGCTTGCAGGACAAGTACCCGTCGAAGGTGAAGGAAGTGCGCGAGCCTGTCGGACCTGGCGGCTTGTTCGTTGGCTTTGAGTGCACCAAGCCGGTCGGACCTATCGTCAAGTACGCGCTCTCCAAGGGCGTGATGATCATCTCTGCTGGAGAAAAGTACGTACAGTGTATTGTATTGGTGTTGTATTGTTGGACATTCTCAACCTGTTACTGACTTTCTCATTTGTGTTTCTGATTATCTACAGCACGATCCGCATGTGCCCACCTCTCGTGGTGACCGAAGAAGATATCGACCTGGTCGTGAAGACCCTGGACGACGCGTTCGCTGAGGATATCATCTAAGCAGAGATTATGAGAGAGTCTCATGGTTACATACCTAAAGACTCGTTGTAAACCCAAATGTTAGAGATAAAATATCAACCCCAGGGAGATTTTTCTCTTTCTCTCCATTTTCAAGAGCGACTTGTAGCAAATACTGTATCTAGTCTATCTATCGTCTCCAGAAATCCAGCAGTGTCTGTGGAGGAGATGGCACAGGTCGTCTCGGTGGAGTCGGCGCTGGTCGTCTCGGTGGAGTCGGCTGGACGTCTTCTCTGCGCCGCAGCAGCTCCCCACTGCGACGGATCAGGAAAGGCGACTTGAGCTTCGCGTCTTCCACTGCACCGTCCACGTCCATGGATTCGGCTCCCTGACTGAAAAGCAGCGAAGACGAGACTGCGACTGGGTACGAAAAGCCGTCAGGCTGTGCGCAGAAATCCGACCAGTTGCTCCACGACCGATCATCGTCTCTCGTGAGGGCGAAGCTCCTTTTCTCTTCGCTTGACCTGGACTTGGAAATGGACCTGATCGGGTGGTTATCAAAGCGCTTTTGCTGGTCGTATAGGTTTCGATTGACTTTCCAGAAGCGAACAGTGCCGTCGTCCGATGTCGATGCCACTTTTGTAAAATCGTGTTTGTGCCACGCCACGCCGTTCACTTCACTTGTGTGTCCTTTGAGCGCCACACAAGGGAAGCGAGACGTCGTGCTGGAGGACATACGCGCGACACTGTTTGCTGTCGACGCGTTCCAAATGAACGCAGCGCCGTCCGCTGAGCCACCGATGATGAAGTCGCTCTCCGGACTGAACGCTGCTTTGACTGCAAGGACAACAACGGCATTCAACAAAGCATGTTAGTAAGGTACCAAATAGTAACTCGTGTAAAGAAGCTGTGGTGACAGTACCGTAGAATGACGTCGCGAGGTGTCCGCTGCACTGCACGATCGGCGCCGCGTTCGGTGCGTGGATGTCGATGATCTTGATCGCGTCGTTGAGCACGTTCACGAGCAGCTTGGACTTGGTGTGGTCGAATGCCAGAGAGGAGATGCCGTGATGCGCACCCACTCTGGACGAGCACGAGATCGCGCGCACGGGGCGAGACGAAAACGCCGTCGGCTTGAAATGGTGTGACGTCGTGAGTCTTCTCACGTCCCAGAACTTGACAACACTGCCCAATCACACAAACATAAGCTTACTAGTCAGATACTAAGTCAGATTAACGTAGCCACAAGCAAATCTCACCTGTCAACAGCTCCAGCAGTGACGATTTCGTGGCCGCTTGCCCCGAACTCGATGCACGTCACGCTCCGCGGAGAGTTCGAGACTGCGGCAGGTTTCTTGCGTTTCCGAGCGCTCGGTGGGGACGTGAACGTGGTGTTTGTGCTGGAGATCTCAGGCGCCGCATGCACGTTCTCAAGTGTTGCGACCGGCTTCCCATTTGTCCGTGTGTCCCAGATCAGCACGTTACCGTCTCGCGCGCCGGACGTGAAGAGGTGGTCGTGCTCTGGCACTTGGCGCACGCACTTGACGCTCATCTGGTGGCCCTTGAGCGTGAACACCGACCGCTGGGACTCGGCGTCCCACCCGCAGACGAACAGGTCGCCTGAAGCGGTGACCAGCTGCTTGTCGTCATGGGTCCAGATCACGTCGAACACAGCGTTGCGATGCGCCAGCCACCTGCGTCGTGCGGTTTCTGCAATAGCACACAGATAGGTTCATTACTAAATTGACCAACGACACAATCACTCATTGCCAACAACACATTAAAGATACTTACGCAGTATGGAAGTGCGAGGGTGACTCTCGTGGCGCTTCTCGGAAGTGTCGACGATCGAGATCACGCCTTCTTCGTCCACAGCCGCCAGTAAATGCGCGGCGTTCTGCAGCGAGTTGCCGAACGCGACCTGGAATCCGGGGACCGGCTGACCACTCTCGCTCTGCAGCGAGAACGTCGCGTCGTCAGGGCTCTGGAAGGAGCGCAGCATGAGCGCGCGGATCTCAGTCTGGTGGTACGACAGTGAGCCTCCTGCTGCTGCTGTAGTTGTTGCTGCTGTAGTTGTTGCTGCACTAGACGACGCGCCATTATCGCTGCTTGGTGTACGGGAGGCGCTAGAAAACGGAGCTAAAGCGCTCGCGCTCCGCACACGACGACGGTGAAGCCCTCCAGCAGCACCGAGTTGAAGCCGCTGCACGTGGCGCGCAAGGTTCTCGCTGCCGGCATCCATTCCCGCTCACACTTCACTTGCAACAAGTGAAAGGCAACACCAGCAAGCATGCCGCGCCATTTGTGTCGTCTTCAGTTGTGTGGTTCACATTATTCAAATGTATTTTTGGAGATCGTATAACGTGGGTCACATTATACTTTCGTATTTCGGGTATTGTCCAAAATAAGGTTTCGTGGTGTGGAATCCTGCCAAATAGCATAGATGTGATACACATCGTGTTTCACAGGCGTGACTGGTTCCGCGAACTTCAATGTTCATTATCGAAGAACGCTCAGTAGCTGAGTTTACAACAGCGTTCAGCGGAGACAGTCAAGCTTTGATGACACATGCAGCGCAGGAACGAGCTTCGAAAGGCCTTTCCCCACTGTACAATGGCGTTAGTCCCACGGCAGCCAGCGCTCCCATACGGTCGTCACCTGCGGCGGCGCATCGTCTCGTCCCAAGCGGCGCTAGTGTAGTTAGAAACGCCACTAAGTCGCTTGCAGGGCGAGCGGGCTCTCTTGAATGCATGGGTTGGGAAGCTCAGCCCATGATGCTGTTGTCCTGACGTCCCCTGACGCACGCGCTCGCCTTTCGGCGAGGCATTAGGGAAGATTACCATTGGACAGAGTGCGCCGCTACCTACCTGCCAAGCAGTGCTTGGAGGCTTTGCTTTGAGGTGAGCAAATCAACGTGAGCTCACGTTCACTCGCATCATCATCGCCAGAAGTGCGCTTGGATGGCGTACCACAGTGCCCACCTTCCATTTTCCACGCGATCCTTCCTTTGGCGCAGGCAGTGTTCTGACTCTTGATTCGCGCTTTTGCAGTTTCGGATCTCAGGGCCGGCTCTGCAAACAGGAGGAAGACTGGCTGGGCTAAGATGGAAGGCACGACGCCACCACCCACCCAGTCATGATGATTCATGTTGTGGATGGACGCCGCTGCCATAATCGAAGAATAAACGCCTCATGTGGGTCCACTTGCAACGGATGTATTTGAGCACTTCTGAGACCCAGATATGAGCTCAGGCATTTCGGTAACACGCTCGCTCGCGCAACTCAGCGTGAGCACGTGCCGGCCAATGTGCAACGGTTCAAGAAGAGAAGCCAAGAGATGGGGCGATGGGTGGGCGAGTACAGTGCGTAATTTACGGTCGGTTTGCCTCCGCCTCCAACTGCCAACAACCGCACAAGCGCGGAACAAATACACCGAATGGAATCAGTTCCTTGCGTAATGCGTGTCACAGGATTTACCTCTACAACATGTTTTCTCATTCATTATAGCTTGACTCCCTCTACAAACGGCGTATGATACGCAGGTAAATAAACACACAGGACGTTCTCTGTAAATTACGGAAAGAATGCGAGAAGGCACCCGGAAACCCGGCCCGGATCCCTATTTCTTTCCACATTTTGACCCGTCAACCCACCAACCCGCCCAGTCACAACAACAGCGAGTCTCGAACAGACGCGACCAAACCCGCCGGACCCGCCGACCCACACCCAGCGAGCGCCTCTTTTTTGGAAGCATTAGTAGTCGCCTGAGGTGCCACTTTCGGTCTTGAAAGGATGCAGGCGCCGCCACCTCCGATCCTGCGCGCTGCCCCCTCCTGCGCCGCCACTGCCGCTGCCGCTGCCGTTTCTCCAGGCGCTCCGATGAGCAGCGCCATTACTAATAGTAGCGCCATGGCCACGAGCACCTTCATGCCAGCCCCGCTGCCGTCGCCCAACACCGCGGCCGCCGCCGCCGCGCTCTTCCGCGTGAACAACAACGGCAGCAACGGCAGCAATGGCGCCAGCAACACGCCCTTTCGCTCCAGCAACTTGGGATCTTTCCCGCCAGCAGATGGCCGCGCCGTGATGATGCAAAGCCTCCAGAACGGGTCGTCAATTAATCAACAGCAACATATGCAGCAGCAAGCACACCAGCAGTCACGGCTTCAGCAGAGAAGGATGTCGCTGGACAACCAGCAGCAGAATCAGCCGCAGCACGACGAGGACGAGCTGGATGACGACTTGGACGAAGACGACCTGGATGAGGATGACGACGGCGACGACGACATGGACAACAACGAGCTCGAAGCAAAACTCAACCGGTCCATGGACGGAGGAGCTGGTCTCAAGACCGAGAGCCAACAACAGCAGCAGCAGCAGCAAGCTGCATCCAAGACCTCCACCACCGGCAACGGTAACCCGGCACAGCCCACCATCCGCAAGCGCAACGTGGGCGTCCCCAAGTTCCTGCGCTTCCTCTATCAGATGCTCGAGCTCGAGGACCGCGAGATCATCGCGTGGTCGCACAAGGGCACGGCGTTCCAGATCCGCCAGCCGGACGAGCTCGCGGAGCGCATCCTGCCCAAGTACTTCAAGCACAACAAGGTGTCGAGCTTCCAGCGGCAGCTCAACTACTTTGGCTTCAAGAAGTGGACCAAGACGCAGACGACCATCTGCACGTTCAGCCACCCGTTCTTCCTGCGCGGCGAGAAGGACAAGATGAAGCTCATCAAGCGCAAGGAGCGGATGGGACCCATGGGCGTGGCCTCTGCTGCTTCTGCTTCTGC
>JAADVK010001086.1:0-12148 GCA_023334975.1 Globisporangium sylvaticum | reverse complement strand
TCAGAAGCAACACGAGCAACGGTCGAATGCTGAAGTAAAAAGCTCAAAGGAGGCCGGAAAGACGAAAGACAGTGAGAGCAGCAGCAGCACGACCGCAGTTAGTAATGACCCACAGGACAAAAAGATCGAGTTTGTCGGACTGGGCCTGCTGGTGGATGCGCGGGACACGCAGGAACGCTGGTGTGAGGCGAAGATCATTGGTCTGAATGCGAAGAAGAAAGAGGTTTTCGTGCACTACGTCGGCTGGAACGCGCGCTACGACGCGTGGATCTCGGCCAAGTTCCTCGCTGCCCATGGGAGCCATACAGGTATGCAATTGGCAATTGACAGATCGATACCTTAGTAACTCGCTGGACTTGTATCAGTGTGGATTCTGAGTATACTAACGTGATGAATGGCCAACGACGACTATTCCTTTTCCTAGGTGAGGCTCGCAAGAACGCGAGCAGCTGGGATGGGAAAACGTCGCTTTTCGCTTTGGTGAATGCGGTGAAGAAAGAGTCTGGTGTCCACCATCCTGAGAAACAGAAAGCTTTGAAACACCAGATTGAAGTGCAGGCTTCTCCAGTCGCCAAAAGTCGAAAGAAGAAAAGTGAATCGTCGGTACGAAGCCCATCGCCCGTAGCTACAAGAAAGCGTCGAGGTCGTGGCTACGTTGGTGAGGCTGACGATGATCACAGCGACAAAGAAGAATCAAAAGGTGACGAGCGGGAAAGCGATGGAGATCACACTTCGACGCCCAAGAAAAGAGCAAAGCGCAATGCTGCTATTGGTACTGCTGCTGCTGTTGTGAACGTGAAAGTGAAATCCGAGCCGCCGCCAGGCGTAAAAGCCGAAGCGCCAAAGAAGAAACCCCAGCTGAAAAAGCAAAAAGCTTCTCCGAAAGCAGTCAAGGTTCAACCAGTTCGCGTGGTCGTTGCGACGACGGACGAAGCCAGCGAGCGCAAGTCGAGACGCAATCGCCGAGAGAACGTCGACATGGAACTCGACATGGACATTCGCTGCGAGAATGACTCGCAGATTTCGTCGACTTCAGCTTCAGAAGAGGAGGAAGAAGAGGAAGAGGCCCAGGCTACTAGTGTCAGCGAGAGCGACACCGCCAAATCTACCCGCAAGGCGACAAACAACAAGAGCAAAAGGAACAAGCCGAAGACCACCAGCGAGTCAAAGATCTCGCTCCGGAAGCGTGCGGCATCAAATGCTACGAAGGAGGCAGAAGCAGAAGAAGCCAGTGAGAGCGATGCCTCATCGCAATCTGCTGCGGTTGCTGCTGTTGTTCCCGTGAAACAAGCCAAGAGTCTGGATGAGAAAGCGAATGCTAGCGATTCAGGTGCAACTACTACTACCAAGAAGCGAGGTGGTGGTAAAAAGGAGAAAGCTGTGAAAGCGAAAGCTAAATCCAAACACCAACCACCTCCGCGCGCTCCTCGAATGACGATGCAGATAAGCCAGAACGCGAGTGCTACGCGAGAGAAACTCGCCGCGATTTTCCGGCTACGTGTGCAGCAGAAACAGCAACTCGAGCTTCAACGTCAGCAAATGTTTGGTGGTATGAGTCAGCGATCTTTACAAGAAGTGATGCAGGCGACGACAGCCGCTGGGACGAACCCGCTGACTCCGACTGCTGCTTCAGCAGCACCAGCACCAGCATCAGCAGCATCAGTGGCAGTGTCCTTACAAGCCGCAGATGACGATGCAGCTGCCCAGGAAGCATATATCCACTACCACCACGCGCAGCAGCTTCAGCAATACTACTACCAGCAGGCGATGCTCGCGTCCAGTATGCACATGATGGAGACCAGCGACGAAGCAGCAGCGAATATGCAGGGCGGCATCATGGATCCGCGCGTCATCCAGGCGCGGGTGGACGCTCTGGAACTCCAGCGGCGCGTCCAGCAGCAGCAGCTCCACGATTACTATCAGCACGTCGCGATCACGCGAGAGCGCAACATGCAGGCGCTCGCATCGAGTCACGAGTTCCTCGTGAAGAGCGGGCAGGCGTGGCAGCAGCAAAGTGCGCAGATTAATAATGGCGGGCAGCAGCACAGTGTTGAAGATGTTGTGATGGATCAACCAACCACCAAGAGTGGCGAAACAACAACCAACAGCGGCGGTGGCGCGGAAATGGATGAGCTGGAGGAGAAAATGTACGCGAGCGCGTCGATTTCAAGTCCAGAAGAAGAGACGAAGAATTCTGAGAAGAACGAGAACGAGGCGTCGTCGTCGTCGCAGACAGAGAGCCCAGCCAAGCAAAGCTCAAACTCGAATGGCGAGAGCAGTGACGACTCACCAACGAGATCGTCCCCAGAACAATCTGGAAAACAGATTGAGAAGAGCGCATCGGGTGGCTCGGGTGTGACTGATACTGGCGCTCCGAGTGCGATGACGAAGAAGGCGGAGAACAAAGGAGACAAAGGAACCGTTTTGTATGAGTTTGTGCTGTAGGAACCAAGGCCGAGGCGAGCAAGCCATGTCAAGGCGAGCGAGCAGATCAGTTCAAGCGTATCCACGTGTGTAAGTAAGTACCCTAGGGATCACCACCAACTATGTATGTAGAAACAACAACATCTTTCACCTTTTGTTCCAAAATCGTTTCTTTCCTTTCTTATTCGTATACCTATTAGCTTCTTTTATAATCGAGAGTTGGTTGTTTCCTGTTACACAAGCACCGACATGACCGCGACGACTGCGACTGCGAGCACTGTCTTTGATGCGCGCACGAGCGCGCCGCCGTCGACGCCGGAGGACTGCGGCTCGATCTCCGCAGTGTTGTTGCCGACCGCCTTGCCGTCCTTCATGAGCTCGCGCTTCTTCACGTCGATGATCACGTCCACAGGGGCGTCGCCCACCGTGGCATTCGCGGCGCCGCTGCCGCTGCTGCTGCCGTTGGCCGTGCTGTTCGAGGTGCCCTTGATGTTCACCTTGAGGTCCGGCAGCTTCTCGATCTCCTTCTCCAGCTCGACAGCAAGCAGCTTCTCGTCTATCAGGTCGCACTGGTGCAGGATGTCGTCTGCGAGGCGCGGCAGGTTGGTCACGGCCGCGACGCCGCTGGAGCCCACGGCCGAGCAGCAGTCGGGGAAGTTCTCCATCGCGGCGATCAGCGACTTGACGCAGCTGTCGGACGCGCAGATGCCCGCGGCCGCGCTCACGTACGACGCGCTGATGAAGCTCGTCATGGCCGCGCCGCTCGCGCTCTTGAGGTCGGCCAGGCAGGACTGGAAGAGCGCCTTGTTGGTCGAGATGAGCGCGTCCGCCGTCGACACCTGCGCGGTCGTGCACTCCGCCGCGTGGACGCCGCTGAAAAGCGCGGTCGCCGCGGCGGCGACGAGTACTGCGAGACAGGAGCTCTTCATGCTAAGTTATCTGCTGGTGCTGCTGCTGCTGCTGCTGGAGTTGCTGGTGTGTGAGGTGGGACCTGTCTGCTAGAGGTGGAATGGGATTATGAAGGAAGACGTGTGGGGTGCCGGCGCTGCTATCTCCGATACAAAAGTACAGAAGCGCCGCCCATGCACGCAGGCAGGCAGACAGGAGACGAGAGACAACCACATGCTCGCCTGCGTGGGCCTTTGGGTTGAGGAGCTCTTGCTTCTGTGGACCCCGGCTGTCAAGTCAGTCAGTCAGTCAGTCAGTCGCACGTTAGCTACGGGAGGGAACTTGAGGACCGAGAATGCGTACCTTAAACTAGGGACTATATCCTGTTTTGAAAAATACTGCACTTGTTTCTCTTTTGATTGGTGCTCTTTTACAGTGTGGCCCACATAATGCTGGGCATTTTGGCCTAGACTAGTGTGGCAATCCGTGATGAAACTTTTCGAATGATTTATCATGGTCAGAGGGAGGGCTGGGGTTGTTAGTCTGATTTGACGGCGCATAGAGCGGCCAGTCACGAATAGGGGAGATTTAGAAACAAGTCAACGACGAATTACAGTAATCTCTTGTGATACAGTTCAAGGCGTCCATATTAGCAGAGTTTATGGGTACCATTGTTTAGATATTAGCACAAGTGGAAGCTTCGTCTGGTTTCAAAATTCTGTCACTCGTGGCTCTTGGAGAATGGAGAAGGTATTTTCATAGAGAGCTCCACAGTTCGGGTATGTTTACAAAAGACACTTTTATGTTTATTGTCTTCGTTGCTTTATTTCGGATACATCGAATAGGTGCAAACGTCACAATTTACGAGCGCTCGAATGTTCATCTTGATGGTTCTCAGGCACTTTTTCTCTCTGTGACTGAATTGTGTTCCCATTTGCTCCGAGTTTCTTCAGTACAAGCTCCGAGTCATCCACTTTATGTAAAAATGCGAGTTTCCATCACCATCGCGCTTGATTTTTGCTCGTCCGATGTTGCAGATGCCATTGGAAATTGAGGTTTCTTCCTCCAAATCATTTTCCCAAACCATCTCACGCCAGCCCAACCACAGATAAATATTTATAATCCGACCGACCGCATGTGTGTTCGCTCGCTCGATGGAAATTCGCCAACCGCAAAGCAACCTTATTCTGGATCTCTTCTCGTGTGCAACACGTTGCACACGATTGAATCAGTTTACCCACAGAAAAATACTGGCAGATCCACGTTCCGTTCTTCTACAAAGTGCGGATGGTTATCACAACAGGCAGGACCTCCACAGATCGACATGAATTTCTCATTTGTGGATTGAGTGGCTATTAAATCATACAAGTCTGTTCTTGCAGCTGGCAACGTCTTGATTTGAGTAGCAGTAAATACGTACAGCTGGCGTCGCCTGAAGTCTGACTCATATTTTACTCGATCAGTCACTACTCAACCGCGAGGGTGAACTTGGGATGTTTGATTGACACACTCGTAGATTTTTAGGATTTGACACCGAAAGGGAGTCCTGATTATTGATCGCTGGGAGGTTTTGATGGCAAATGATGCACGGTGACTGGCTTATTACATATTGCTGGAAAGTGAGATACTGGAAGGAAGCAATCGGCTGCAGGTCCGAGTGGCTTGCTTCAAAGCAAGCCATTCTTCTGTCTGTCACAAAATCACAGATGTCACTCTTATGAGTCATGACTGCGCTATAAAAAGGTCCCTCGTCATCCCCGTCTCCCTCTCGCACTCATTCACTATAAATGGATATTCGATCAGGATTCAATCACTTCATATTCTAACACTATTCCTCCTGTCAAGGATCAATATGCAAGATAAGGAGGTAAGTCTGCTTTTTTGGCTGATATAAGTTACGTGGTCCACTTCAGCTTCATAATTGGCGGGAAGTTCCCCTTTCTTTCTGGGCGGGAAAAACCCAAAACAACGAAAAGCAGCAGCAGCTTGCAATAGAAAGAAGCAACGAGGCAGATCAAGTGACGGAGGCGCTCAGTAGCGCTCGGTGGATGCGCGGACAGCAGACACGCAGGCGCTCAGACAGATAGACAGATAGATAGATAGACGCCACAGACAGCACGAGAGGCAGACAGTCCTCATTCCTACATATTCACACTCTATGGCGTCGCTTACAACGAGACGCAGCAATCGCGTGGACGACGAGGGCGACAGCGACAGCGGATCGACTGAAGCTGCTGGTACGAGTGGCGGTGGTGGCGGCGCTGCGGCTGGGAACGACGTGACGAGTGCGGATGACGAGAGCGAAGGTGAGGCCGAGTGGAACGGCGAAGAAGACGATGAGGAAGAGGAGGAAGATGGCGATGATGATGATGATGATGATGACGACGAAGATGACTAGGACAGCGACGATTCGATGGACAGCACGGCCGGTATGGAGGTGAGCACGATCAATGACGACGACGACGACTTTGAGAACGCTGATGGCGAGACGACCTCCAGCACCAGCAGACGCCGGACGACGCGCAGCTCCAGCTCCGGTGAGGTTAACATTGCGAGCTTCTTCACGAGCAGCAAGCGCCAGTCAACGGATAGCAATGGCGGTGAGAGGACAAAGAAGAAGAAAGGGAAGCGATCCAGTGGTGGCGGTGGTGGCGGCACAAAGCGCAAGGATCGATCAGAGCGCGCCGAGCGCATCCGCAACCGGCGCCGCAAGATCGCAGACATCCGCGGCGACGAAGATCTCGACGACTCGACCCGCAAAGCCCGCGACGCCGAGCGCGAGCGCGCGAGCCACATCATCGACTTTGAGCAGTTGGAGGACGTGATCGAGGTCGACCCCGCGCTGGCTGCTACCTCGGACGCGCCAGTGAAAGAGCCGCTGTTGTGTCTGAACGTGCGCGCCGACGGCACGATCCCAACGGGCGAGGTCGGCACTGAGAATGCACCCGTGTTTGTACACGAGAGCATCTCGGGGAAGCTCAAGAAACACCAGGTCATCGGCGCGCGCTTCCTGTGGAGCCACATTGCCGTCGAGCCCAACGGCTTTGGTTGTGTGCTCGCAGACTTCATGGGGCTCGGCAAGACGCTGCAGGTGATCACAGTCGTGCAGGCTTTTCTCGCCAAGAGGCGCTTGAACAACGACGACTTGCTCGTGCCCCGTCATAAGCACGTGCTCATCCTGGCGCCGACGATTTGCGTGCGCAACTGGGAAGCCGAGGTCGTGAAATGGCTTGGCAAGAAAGAGGCGCGTCGCATGGGGCTGACCACTCTGGAGTCCTCTCGAGAGAAGAAAATGACCGACCGCGTGCACGTCGTCAAGCAGTGGCACAAGCGCGGCGGACTGCTCATCATGGGCTACGAGCTGTATCGCATCCTGGTGCTCCAGTCCAGTGGCGACGAGAAGATCGCGGCGGGCAACGCCAAGTACACGCAGCAGATCAAAGAGGTGTACAAGTGTCTCGCGAACCCCGGTCCAGACCTCATGGTGCTCGATGAGGGCCATCGCGTCCGTGATCACAAGTCCAAGCTCGTGAAGGCGCTCTCGCACGTGAAGACGTCGCGCCGCATCATTTTGACAGGGTACCCGTTGCAGAACCATCTCGAGGAGTACTGGACGATGGTGAACTTTGCGCGTCCAGACTACTTGGGTACTCTGGAAGAGTTCAAGAACCGGTTCGTGGACCCGATCGAGAATGGACAGTGTATCGACAGCAGCGAAGCGGATCTGCGACTCGCGAGACAGCGCGCGTACGTGCTCACGCGAGAGCTCAAGCCGCTCGTGCTGCGTCGCGACCAGCAGTACCTGTTCAAGCAGCTGCCGCCCAAGAAAGAGTGGGTGCTGCTCTGCAAGCTCAGTGAACCCCAGGCGCAGCTGTATCGCGCGTTCCTCGAACAGGGGGTGCCAAAGCGAGGCGAGCTCATGGAAGGAGTTGGCGGCAAAGTGGATGTGCTCGGCGGGTACCACATCTCGCTCGCGATCTCCAACCACCCGGACGTGCTCTGCGAGTCGTATCACCAGCTTGAAGAGGAGATGCGCAAGAACCCAGACAAGTTCAACAAGAACCGTCGCTTCCAGCTGCATGGTGAAGACATTGACGGCGACTTTGGGTTGTTGGACTTGCCCATGGTGCCTCGAGCCAACAACAACGCAGCTTCAGCATTGCAAAAACAGCCGAGTGGTGGATCGGACGACAGCGACGTGGACATTCTCGAAGCCCTCGCAGCGCCGACACATGGGAATGGATCTGGAGCAAAGACACCAGCGGGTCCTCAACATCGCCTCAAATTTGCGGAAGCGTTCATGCGCACGTACGAGCGAAGCCATCTGAAGGCGAGTGGCAAGATGATGATCCTGATGCAGATCCTCGTCGAGTGCCAGGAGATCGGCGACCGCGTGATCCTGTTCTCGCAGAGCATCCCGACGCTGAACACGATTGAGAAGATGATTGCGCAGGCGAACCGAGGCCAGCGTCGTCACTCGAAGCGGCTGACGTACCTGCGCATCGATGGTAGCACGCCGCAGCAAGAGCGCTTCCGGATGATCTCGCAGTTCAACGACCTCGAGGAAGACGTGGACATCATCATGATCTCGACGAAAGCAGGTGGCGAAGGTATCAACCTGTGCGCGGGCAACCGCATCATCATCTTTGACGTCTGCTGGAACCCGTGCAACGACTCGCAGTCCATGTGTCGGTCCTACCGCTTCGGGCAAACGAAGCACGTGTACGTCTACCGCTTTGTGACAAGCGGCACGATGGAGAAGAAAGTGTACGACCTGCAGATCCGCAAAGAAGGCGTCGCGAAGCGCATCGTCGACGAGAAAACCATGGAGCGCAAGTTCAAGAGCACGGACCTGCAGAACTATTTCAACCTGGAGGAGTTTGAGGAATCGCTCAAGCTCCAGGACCGACGACCGCAGCAAAAGTCGTCATCACTGACTGATGCATTCGGTAGTTTGGGTGATGACGCCACCATCACCGTTGAGAGTTCGCTGCAGGTGCGCCCGTCGCCAGAGGAAGACACCGTGCTGCAGCGCGTGCTGTCAAAGTTCAGCAACCTCAACATCGGAGATAGTTCGACAGCGGCTTCTTCGTCTCCTGATACGGACACGTCTTCGACTCCGGCGCCTGAAAGCGGCTGGATCGTCGACTGGTTTGAGCAGGAGACGATGTTCGAAGAAGATCTGGACCAGCAGTGCTCGCCCACGGAGCAGCAGGAGATCATGGAGAGCCACGTGTACCTCAAGGCGATCCGAAGGTTGCGCGCTAGTGGCAGTCACTTGATTAGTCGAGAGGGCGTGCTCGTCGTGCAATGTCAGCACTGCCGAGTGAACAACGAAGTGTACCCGGAGGCGACGACAAAAGTGCCAGTGCCAAGATCGATCGACTGCGTGTACTGCAAGCGAGCAACGTTGACTGCCGGCGCTGCGCCTGCGCCGCCTCCACAAGCGATGCCACCAGGGTTTCTTGGCGGTGCGGTTGGTGTGAATGGTCAGATGTTCCACCAAATGGTCAACGGAAACATGGTCGACTTCCCACGACCATTCCCATTCCCAGGGAATGGCGCTTACATCCCTGGTGTCAGCTCTGCGGCGATGGCGGTGGATCCAGGTAACAGGCTCCAAGGCGCGATCGCTGGTGCAGCTGCACCGAATGGACTCCCAGATGGACGCCAGCTGCCTCCACATCTCATGGCGATCTACCAGCAACAGCAAGCTGCGAGTCGCGAGCGCGAGCGTCAGTTGAGAGAGAACAGTATCCAGCAAAAGCTTGAGATCCAGAGGCGCCTTGAAGAGAGGCGTCGCCAAGAACGTCAAGCTTTCAAGCTCAAAGACCGCTGCCTGCTGGTGCTGCGTCGCGGGATGACTGGTTGTCAGGAGCTGAAGCGCAGCGCCGAGAGCTGTGGCGCCAAGATCGCGATCGAAGTGAACGCTCAAACAACCGACGTTGTGAGTGCCATGAGCCCCGAAGAGACGTTCAATTTCCTGCGGATGTCGAAGTTACCGAAGGACGTGGACCTCCGAGACGAAGCGTGGCTCCGGAGTGAAATCGCCAAGGCAAAGGGACTGCCTCTCCCGAGTGGAAACGCGTCGACAACTGCTGCGAAGTCCCAGAATGGTGCTAGTGGTGGTGGTGCTGCTGCTTCAGCTTCATCGCCAGACTCGAATCACACGGACGCCAGTCGCGGCGGAGACAGCGAGCAGCCATCGGCAGATACGAGCAGCGAGATGATCGACCTCCTGGACTCCGACGACGAGGGCGATGGTACTACTACCGCCACTCAGGCTGCACCTGCCACGACCCAGAACGGCGCTGGACAAGAAGACGACGAGGAGGAGGACGACGACGTGATCGAGATCCTGTGATCGCGCTAAGAAGCTGAACGATCGTTGGCTCTCGTGCTCCTCTTGGGTTGGTGGTACGTGGGCTTCATTTTTTGTATAGTAGATATTTTTTTTACGTGCATGCTTCCTTTCCTTCATAGATACGTGGCATATCACGAGAGAAAGAGAGAGAGAGAGAGAGAGAGAGAGGTAGACGGAGCGACACACAGAGATGGATAAGCCTCATCCATTTTTGTTGTGTTTTGCTGCTATGAGTCTACAGAGTTGATGGTTTTTGCGAGCGCACGCCCCACCGAAAAGCTCCGACGGATGGGAGTGTGGTATTTAAGCGAATATGAGATCCTGAAGCCTACAAAAGTGTTGAAAGTGATGAACGAAGGTGGGAAATGCGACTTTGGTAGTCGAGCCTGTGATGGATGGATGGTACAGTACTCTCAAATGTTTCTCAGCACTGCGAACGACCAAACCAGCGATAGCAATGGACCAAAGCAAAGATCGAATTGCTCAGGCTGAACTGACCCACGAAGTGTTTTAGCTCAGAAATGCTGTTGGTCGTCTGGTAGCATTGGCTCAAAGGCGCCTTGGCGGTCGACAATCAACTATTATAGACTCAAAGGCATGCATTCATATTGGCTTCTGCTCCGGAGCTCTTCAGAATCCGGAGCCTTCCTTTTGCTTTTCAAGCGAAGCATTGGACCAAGTGTGAACTCGGAAAGATGATAACTCCATACATTATCAAATGCTGACAAGTTCAACCATCTGACTTGACCCAAGTTTGGGAGGTTGAGCGCGTCGACTTAGCAGATCTCACCATGCAGACCGGGAGTTTTGTTTGACCGTGAGGGTTCCAAACCGGCGAAGAGAGACCCGCCCCCAGCTTGTCATGCGTGGCTTCTGACACCGCCACATGCCGTCAATAAACGCTCGGTTGGGATCCATTTGGTCTCTCAGAGGTGCCCTTCCTCTGGCTTTCACGGCCACTGTTCCCGTCAGCACCCCGCGATGTTTGCGTTGTTTACTGTGTGCCCGAGGCTCACACGGTGCTCTGTGCAGATATAACAACCTTATTAGCACCTGAATGCGCGCACGCCGTGCTCAATGCCCAGGAGGCGAAACTAGCCACTCATGGCTGCTCAGAGCGGCCGGATTCAGATCCAACCGAAAAGACTCGTCATGCCATCTCCCATCCTGCGGACAGCCTCTGCGTTCGTCCGCGTGCCGGTGGCCCCCCCCCACTCCCGCCAGTCACCGGACGCGACCGCCAGCGTGAGCCAAACGTCGACCGCGCCATCCGCCAATGGGATCGCGAGAATCGCGTTACGCGGCAAACGGACGACCGAAGAATCTCGTGGAGGCGGCGGAAGCCAGACTTCCGCCGTCGTTCCGACCACAAGGTCGCTTGCTTGTTCGGCCATCCTGAAGGAAGCAAAGCAACCGGAGAAAGAACGAGACCCAAAAGCTGCGATGGGAAGGCCAGCAGTGAGAGGAGCTCTCATCTCGAGAGCGAAGCACACGGTTGGTTAGATCAGCCGAGGCTCATGGTTCCATTCTGCGTGAGCAGCACGGACAAGCCAAACGTTGCAGTTGGCGACTTTACGCGTCCTATTTTGCAAAGATCGCACACGCACGCGAACAGCTCTCTTTAAGTCGACTTTCCAGTTTTCTGGTGTTGCAAGACTGCTTCTGCAGCAAGTTTTGGCCCTTTCTCTGGGGCTAGGGCTCTTGCTTGCCAGCAAAGTGGTTTCCTGCGCGCTGATTGGCTGGTCCCAATCTTGGGCGAGGGCCAATGTGTTTGCATGTGGCCATCGCATCGGCGGCGGCACAGACACACACAAATGCGCATGCCCAGCGCATGTGTGAGAATGGCCGCGACTTGCTTGGCTTGGCTTGCGGTGGCTGGGCCAGCGAGCGAGCGGCGCGTATTAACAGACAGACGAGCAAGCGCAGCAGCGGAAGAACAACCGCCAACAGGTCCCATCTTCGTTTGTGCGTGGACGCAAAGCCGAGATCTCATTGGCCGCTCGCCTGTGTTCGTCGGCGCGTGTGTGTCAAGCCATTTGCTGATTGTGAGCCAACGCGCAAGCTGCAGCCTTGCGCAGCAAGCAAACAAGCCAAACAAACAAGTGCGCGATTGGACTGAACACCTTGCGCGCAAGTGGGCTCACCTCACTCTCTCACTGCCATTATTGAATCTGCGATCCCGCACACACGCACGCACGCACGCACCATCACTAAGAACCCCCGTGCCGCCACCATAGATCGATGACCAGTCTCGCGTTCATCCTCAACCCGCTCGACCGCAATGGCGGCGGCTCCGTCGCCCCAGCGCCTGCGTCCACAGCCTCCAAGCGTCCGCTGCCGGCGCTGGCCGCGGCCATCGCGCCGTCGCCGTTCGTCGCAGGCTGGACGAATGGCCCTCCGTCCTACTTCCACCTGCCAGGACTCGCGCCGCTGACGACCATCGCCGCGCACCGCCTGGCAATGGATGCGAGT
>JAADVK010001085.1:0-12150 GCA_023334975.1 Globisporangium sylvaticum | reverse complement strand
GGTCCCAGAGGCTGGTGTCGCGAAGTTTGCTGCCTTCATGGAGGACCGTGAGCGCATCGAGATCTGGAAGCAGACGTTCGCGCTGTACTACGGCGAAGTGAAGGGTGAACCTACCCCAGGTTGGCCGGGACTCCACCCAGGGCTCTAAGCTTTCTAGGAGTTTGGGCTTGATCACTGTACTTCAAACAGGCTACAACTTCCCAGGAAGCAGTACATCTAAGCTCCCTTGCCTGCTTTACGTAATTGAGAGCTAAAGCACTTCTCGCTTTGTCTAAAGTTGATTTTCTGTTCTCTTTTTGTCCAGCCATGACCACATAATAGGCATGCATTCAGTAGTCTTATTGTGGGCTGGTATTTTCGAGTTGGTGTACCGTCGACTCTAATCGCTTATGTGTACGAGAGAGAGAGAGAGAGAGAGAGAGAGAGAAAGAGAGAGAGAGAGAGAGAGTTTAAGCGCGAGAACTCGTGGTTCTCGATCGTTTCATTGTCAGTGCCACTCGTATTACGCTCGCACCAAACTGCTCATGATAGCATTGTGTGCTACCGTCTGGTGAGCCACACCTGCTTAACTTCCAGTCTCTTCTTCTCAATCCAACTCTCAGTGTCTCCTCGCTCGCTCCTTCGCACATCGAGGTGCTGATGAATAGCTAGCTCATCAAGACAACAGACGGACTGATGGTAGAATCCAGGATCAGCTGACTGCTGAACAGCAAACGATCCACGCTTGCGGGATGCCCCACATCAAGTGAGGTTTACTTGCAGTTCGCTGAAAAAGGATGAGATTGCACATCGTCAACTCGCGACCGAAAGCTTCTGATTCGGGAGTTCAATGCAAATCAAAGTACATACAGATTCCTGCCGCCGAGTTGGCTGCGCGCTTTTGCCATATACTAGGACACGCGTCTGTACTCTATCGACAGCTGTAGTGCGGCGTCCTGCGATGTGAATCGGAGCTACTTTGACTCAGAGCAACGATTTGCACTCGGCACAAGGCGAGTCTTTGTGCGAGGGTGTGGCGTTGGCCATGCACCACCAGCCACCTACCTGCCTCAAGAGGTGTAAGGATTCGATACTGCACGTGGAGGTATAGATTTGCCGTTGATGCTATTGCTGATAGCATTGAAATTATCCCTCGCATGCACTCCTGCTTTCTCGTGCCTGCATCTGGCTTCTCTGTAGTACTCAAGAACATACAGGATCCATGCAAAGACCGATGATCTACAGTACATCTCACAGTTACGGTCTCGATCGCGGAGATTATTCTCTGAACTAATAAGCTGTTTACGGACTATCCACCTCTCGGCGATCTAATCACTGTCGCCTGCAGCAATCACGAGGCAGACAACGCTCCGTCTCGAGTCGGTTCTTAATGCCATCCTCGGACTCCTCTTTCCCGCGGAGAAGATCGTTGGCACCAGAGGTTGGCTCATATCTCACGCGATTTGCAGCCAGGCTTCTCCTTCGTTCCTATCATTTGAGAAACGGGGAGAACATCAAGTTCAGCAATACCGAAAGCCGAAGGCTCCCCATTTGCGTCGTCTGTACCACCGCGCTCGAAGGGTTGCTACAGTTATCGGTGCACGCAGCTGGAGCCACCACCTACGTGCCAACAACAAGATGGCAGACAAGGCAGCGAATATCGCGATGAATGCGCACGCGTCGGTGCAGTCCATGGCTGCGGATCAACGAAGCGAAAGTGAGTTGGTGTGTCAGCACCTGCACGCAGATGTGACTCGCTGGTTCGACAGGAGAGACAATGATGTAGGCAATTCGGACTAGAGGATTGCTCGCTCGATCAACGGGCAAACTCACCGTCGACGGGTAGCAATGGCGTTTAGCCACCTCGGTGTCGGAATAGTTATTAGTGTTCACCGATCAGGACTGTAACCTCATATACCTCAACTTCAACTGAGCGGACGCTGCGCTGTTCATCTTCGCGAGCTACGTCGAGAAGTACGGCTGGGACTCCTGCTATTCCCGGGTTGCCTCCCGACCCGCCTTCGTAGTGCACCCGTGCGATTCCTAGTGTTTTCACCGCGAGGTGCCTCCGGGGCTCGAGCTCTGTACCGTTTTGAACGGCGTCAGAAAGAGTGAGAGTATCAGGACCCAGTCGTGATCTCGCTTCGATCGTGCCATCTGCAGCTGAATCTCGAGTGCTTCCTGGATGCGCAGCATGGTGCGTGCTTCCGATTTTCTCGAATATTGGGCGGTGCTCGTCTTGAAAGCATTCGGCGCAGCGGTATCTTCAAAGTTGCCTCTGTATGTTTGTGCAGATCACCGTCCACACGGTGTCCAGTGCGTCTCGGTGCTCTTGTCTCAGTCGCTTGGTGTGTTGAAGGATCCAGTTCTTCGTGTGGTATGGCACCCGTGGTGGTGGGCCGGCAAATGCTGCATGATGGAGGTCTTTAGTAGGGCGAAGTCAAACACGGAGATAATGCGGATGGATTGTGGTCTTTTTTCGACTTTTGCTTCAATTCCTTTCAATTCCTACTACAGTATATTATGTTGCCAGAGTTTGCCTGTATTTTGATAAAGAGGGCGAGTGACAAATGTAATTTCAATATAGGATTATTCGGCCCAAAATGCTGCCCTTTGTCAATTTTGCCGAATCATGTTTGATAGTGTATATAATCTACAACACAATGCATAGTGTATTTGGTAGGCTAGATCTAACAAATTGGTTGACTCGCAAAGTGACAAACAAGGCAAAAAGCAATGGTGTCAACGACCCACAAGGCGGCGCTGCTGCGCTCCGCGCTCTGCGTCACGACCGGTGCGTATTTAGCAGATGCGCCTCTGCATCTGCCACCGCTCTCGGTATGCTGCGCCGCTGTGTCACCCCACACTCACACTCTCTGTGCTACTCCGTCATCCACCAGCCAAGCCGCGACCGACGCCCACGCTCTTCTTCTTTCCCGGTCTCGAGTCCAAGCCGTGGCACGACGCAAGCAAGTTCCCAGCACTACATCAGCTGGAAGTGAACCGCGACACGATCCAGCGCGAGTACTTGGCGCTGCGCGATATCCGCAAGGCCACTGCGGCCGCTAATGCCGCTCAGAACGCTGCGAGCGACTACAACGTGAACGACAAGGAGCACCAGCTGCACCAGGGCGAGTGGGATTGGCTCTCGTACGTGACCCAGGGCCGGCGCCAGGCGGAGTTCGCAGCGCACTGCCCCAAGACCGTCGAGGTGCTCGAGAGCATCCCGGGCTTCATGACTGGTCTGCCGTTTGCGTACTCGTTCTTCTCGGTGCTCAAGCCCCAGGTTCGTAGCGTTTAAACTTGAAGGTGCAGGTCGGACAATACCTACCTGCTTGAGTCGCTCACTGGTATATTATTGTATACAGTCGAGCATTAAGGCCCACTCGGCGCCGTGCAACATCCGCCTGCGTTGCCACTTCCCGCTGTTCACGCCGCCGGGCTGCGGCATCCGCGTCGGCGACGAGACGCGCCAGTGGGAGACCGGCAAGCCCATGGTCTTTGACGGTACGATCTGATTGATGACTGTGTGAGACTATTGTCGACACCGGAAGTGCTAACCCAATGTCTGGTCTTGTATTGCAAACAACAACAAACAGACTCGTACGACCACGAGGTGTGGCACGACGGCGAGAAGGGCGACCGCGTGCTGCTGCTCTTTGACTTTTGGCACCCGGACCTGGTGCCGGAAGAGCGCGAGAGCATCACGCAGATGTTCCAGGAGGCCAAGGACAAGGGCTGGCTCAAGGACTCCCAGTAACTGGGTTGCAGTAGTCCAAGATGGATGGATGGCAGTGGAGATGTGGTAGGTTGGAATATTATCGTCCGACGCACCCTTTCGAATTGGTCCAGCGTGAGTATTTGATTTACCCCATGCAACGTTCTAGACCAGGAGCTCTCGGAACGCGTCCTTGTCGCCCTTGCGGTCTTCAAAGAAGCCGCCAGAGGCGTCTGTCGTCGCTTCCTGGGTCTGTACTCGCTCGCTTGCATTGATCTCGGCGCATAATGCGTGGATGGAGCTCTTTGTACGACCGCCGCGTCTGTCGTCATGAGAACGACGCTCATTGTCGCTATTGTCATCCTCGCCATCATCAGAAGACCCGTCCGATTCTGAGCTTGGATCTGAATCTGAACGGCGCCGGCGTTTCTTCTTACTGGTCTTCTTGGCTCTCTTCTTCCTCGTTTCCTCCTTCTTGGCCTTCGCCTGCTGGAGCTTCTTGTAAAAGATCTTGGCCGCGCACTGTTCACAGGCACGCACCTTGACGAGACAGCGCTTCTTCTCGCCCTGCTCCACGTACGCGAACAACAGCTCGTAGCTGCGCAGGTTGGCGCGTGCATCACACTTCTTGTTGCCGCATACAAACTGCCCCTTGCCAGACACCACCTCACTTTCCGTGCGCCACCGCAGTCCGATCTTGCCTTCTTCGTAGCGCGAGAGGTCCGCGAGCGCGTATTCGCGGAAGAGCTTGCGGTAGTAGCGCACGCTCATGCGCACCTGCCAGTCCGCGTTGCCGCGCTCCACGTCCGCGTCGTCGTCGCGCAGGAACTGGAAGTGCGCTCGGATCACGTCCATGTCGTGCTGCGAGACGGATACCGAGGAGCTGTTCGCGTAGACGCGCATGAGCGCTTGGTGGCTGTGGGCGTCCGCGCATCAGTAGAAAGAGACATGTGTGAGTACAAGACGCAGAGCACAGTGTTTATTAGAGAGAGGGAAGCGATGGTGACATACCGCTCGTAGACGCGCGCGCTGGTGGTGTCTGCGGCATCGTTCCCTTCATCCTTCCGCTGCCTTTTGCCCATGTTGTCTCGCTGATTGAGAAATGCAGGCACGCTTTGAAACATACGAATAGGATGTTTGTCCTCAAAGCATGTTGAATTAGGAATACTGCCACCCAAAAACCACAGTCCGATTTTGTATTTTAGGCTTTAGGGGTAGCATCCTATTCTATTCGAATCACCCTTACGATTGGCTGAAAATACCGTTTTACTCGGAACCACACAAAAACAAGTTAAGCGGGGAGCCTCTATAAATTATAAAGAGGTATTCTCCCCAACCGAACACAAAAAGCAAGTCAAGAGAGGGAAAAAAAATTCATCTTCAAGCGCGTCGTTTAGTGCTAACGTCAATCCCAAGTGAACCCACTTGTTTTCTCGCGCTAACGCAGACAAAAGAAGAGCGAGTGAGAGGCTTCGCAGGGAACAGCAGCAGCAGAATGCAAATGAGCAGCGCGTACGCAGATGCAGACGGCGGTGCCACCGATGCCACTGGCGACGGCGACGACGAGACTCAGTGGGCAGCGCGCCACTCCGAAGAAGAAGAGGAAGAAGTAGACGAAGCCCATGAGAAGAGCGACGTGGCTCTGCTCGCGTCTGAGCGTTCGTCTTACGCACCGACGGACGACGGCGAGCCTGGCGATGAGCGGTCCGAGATGTTCCTCTCTGGAAGATCCGAAGATGTCGATTCCGATAACGATGACGAAGGAGAAGAAAGAGACTCGAATGAGCTGTCGGTGGGCTCGCTGCCGTCCGAGCTTGCGACTGGGCGGACCGGAGTCGATGAGCTCCTCGAGAGCATGTTCACGGAGCGAACTGTGGAGGACGTCAGCCGAGCGAACGGAGAGGTCGAGAATGAAGCGGAAGAACACCACAGTCGTCGTGGTGTCGAGGACGAGACCGCAAGGCGGAGGCGTCCGCTGAAGCGATTCGAAGAGCGAGTTCAACGCGAAGATCAGCGCACTGATGATCGAGAGGATCAGTACGTCTACGACGTCGAGCAGGGTGCCCAGTACGAACTCACAGGATCGTCCTCAGAGGACCATGAGCAGTCAATCAGCACGCTAGCGCACACAGAGGCGCCGGCTGCCACCTCATCAAGATGCTCTACTCCTCCCCCTGCAACCAAGCGAGCGGTAGGGGAAATCCACCAGTCAAGTCACCTCTCTGCTCACGCTGGCTCAGCTGGCAACCCCACGTTGCGGATCATCACCTTTGACGTCGGCGGCACGCTGTTTCGCTGCAAGGAGAGTCTGATCCGCAAGTACCCGCTCAAGCGCTTGAACCAGGTGATCAGCTGCGGCTGCGAGAAGATCGGTCACGATACGTTCTTCGTCGACCGCAACCCGCAGCATTTTGAGGTGATCCTGGACTGGTACCGCACGGGAAGTTACGTGTGCCACCCGCACGTCCGCGAAGAAGCGCTGCAGGAAGACGCCAAGTACTTTGATCTGTACCAGGAGCTCTTCCCGGAGAAGATACGCCCCGCACCCCAGGTGGGCCAAATAGATCGGATTGTACCAAACCAAATGCCACAGCCACCACGGATTCCTCCACGACCACACCGACAGCAACCTCCTCAGCAGATATCTCCAGGGCCAGCCGCAGAAAAGTCAGTGCCTGCAGAGGGCCGATCGAACGTGAGGCAACCTGAGGGCTCGAAGCCGAACGTACAAGAGCGATGGCGCGATTCTGATCCTATTAGCGAAGAACTCGACAGGACCAGAGACGATGAAACCCTCCGGTTCTGCAAAAGCGAGCATCGAATCATTGAAGCGGACGGCATCCCAGTCGTGTTCATGGTGCGCAAGCACGAACACTTGCTCGTCGCGAGTGTTAAGGGTCACGGCAAGTTGCTGGTCCGAGTCTGCGATGCGACAGGGATGCGAGCGGTGCAGGTGCAGAGCGCCGTGCTCTTTGACAGCCAGTCGCACTTCTATTTGCAAGGAGGTCGAGCCAAACTGCAGCATTGTCTGTTGCCTGGGAGCCACACGTACACTTTTTGGATGGAGATCGATCCCACGACAACGACAGCTATCGTTCCAAGTCAAAATCAAAACAACAACAGTACAAAAGCTGTGAAACACGAGCTTGGCGTTGAATTCAAGCTACTGTCGGCGTTCCGAGCGAGCGAGCAGCTCACAGACTCGATAGATGAGGAACTCCAGGCTCTTGTTAGGAGTGGTGCTACTGCTGATTCCGCTGAGGTATTTCCAGTACCCAAGTCGAATCCCACAGCGTCAACAGATGAGCGAGCGCCATCATTCTCGCCTTACATGTTCCTTCCTCCTCTCTATCAGCAGCACCAGCAATCTCAACCCGAGCATCACCTGGACCAATATAATGACCCAGGCTCAATGCTGCGAGAGACCACCAGAGAAAACGAGTTTGCTGGATTACTGAAGAGCAATGAACGAGACGCGATCGCAAAGCAGCTCTTCTCGCAATCGAGCCCAGTATGCGTCGCGGGGCAAAAGAACTCGGGCTCAGGTTCGCCAACTGGAGTGATTAACAAAGCATCTGCGGCTTTATCGCCGTCGGGGAAAGCGAGCAAGAAGAACGGGCCAGGTATCGGTAGCGCGCTGCCAAGTCTCAGTCCTCCGCGATCAAACGAAATGGCGCGGCGATTATCTCTGGCAGCTCGAAACCCGCTGCAAGCAGCAGCAGCAGCAGCAACAACAACAACAACAGTAACGACAAGCAAGCGGGTAGGATCATAGTCTACCAGCATGCGCAGCTGAAGATCGAGCAGTCGCCACGGGGATCGATCGCCTCCAGTCCACGCAGCAACAGCAACAACAAGGTCAAGAAGCTGGAGGTTACCACCAAGTACCAAGACCACCAGCCGCGCCTCTTTCGCTAGCAGCGAGCACCAGCGTGAGCGCTTGGATAGATAGGAATAATAGGAGGAACAACAGGCTTTTCAAATCGACTTCGTGTCTGTCTATCTTATCAACTGAGTCGTCTAGGCTGAAGAACTGGGTTCTTTCACCCACCAGCAGCTCACCATCATGTCTCGATGAATTTGAATTCCGTCTTTCGAGAAAGAACGCGAGAGATGATGGGAGGACGACCAGGACATCTGGAGACACCGCAACAGTTCCGACCCGAACCAGAACCCGAAGGAAGTAATCACTGTCAGTCAGCCAATGGCCGGTTGCCGTGGCCGTTGCGTGGTCTCTGTGGTCTCTTCGCGCCGCAATCCGAGGGAAAAGCAAACAGCAGTGCTCGATTGCTGCGTGCGATGGAGAAGAAGAAAAGGTCGTTTGGTTGCATATTAGTATGAGAAGCGAGTGGGTGGCCTTCTTCCACTTGCGACAACAGAAGGTGAACGACGATAGCCGCCCTCGCCACCCATCCAGCTCCTCAAAGCTTGGCGCTCCAGCTAGGCAACATTTTGGTACCAAGACAGCTAAAGCTGAATCACTGAATAGGAAAGGCAGCATTGTGGTACTTTTGCGGAGGGACAGTTCGTCAAGCTCCAGAATGGATAGGAAAGGCGAAAAATGTAGGTGGTGAAGGACAAACTAACAGCAACTCGAGAGCCTGGCCGCGCTGCTGCGGACAAACGGATATTCAGATAGAAAAGCGCCTCGACATGAGTCGTACTTCTTCCTTGCACATGCCCAATTCATTATGGAGAGTCGCTGGCGATTGATTAGCCAGCGGCTGACTAAGGGACGGGTGAGCTTTTCAACTGAGGCCAAAGCTTCAGATCCATCACACTCGGTGCTAATAGGATTTGAAGCGGCGCTGAGCCTCCTCAGACTCTCCCACTCGATAGTGTGTGCTCCAGAGTATTACCAAAATGGTGCGTATGCATGGCAATCACGCACTCTTAAGGAAGTGGTGGCTGTTGTGCATAACTGCACTCTACGCTGTACAATGTCTGGTTGTCAGTGCTTCGACTGTGAATGTCGCTCTGTGATGGACGGCCAATGGCGTCCCGTCGCTAGCGCCAACGCCGGAAAACGAATTGATTGATCTGATAAATACGAAGCGAACTGATCTCGTCGCGGGCTCGTGTGACTCGCAAGGTACCGTCGATTGCGGAAGAATCGAGTGCTAGACGCCACGTGGAGCACCTGGGGCTTCTCATTGGCGGGGCTCCTGGTAGATTAGCCAATCTCCCCATCGTGACCGAGTCCCATCATGTTGAAGCTCCTTTCTCAAAGATCACCAGTTCGCTGTCCTTCGAGGACCCTCTCTGCATGCATGCTCGCCTTTCTGGACAAGGACCACCAGGCTTGAGAAGTCTTTTCAGCACGCACCGGCAGTTTCCATTGTGTGTGTGCTGTCTTCCCCAGGCACACAGAGTGGCGCCGGGCACCTAGAATACCTTCTCGCAACTCTGTTCCAAACGTCAGGTTGTCGAACGGATCCCCAAGAACTATCCAGACGACGCCACCATTGTTGTACGCGCCGTCCTAATAGCAATTTCGACCAATTTGAGAATTCGCCTAAAGGCGAGCGATACTGTATATAGTGGCGACCATCAAATCCTTGACGCACAGATGTTCCTCCTCGCCGCGTGGTCGGGCGTTTGGCTTCTCGAAATGGGACGTTCACATGGTAAAAGGCATCGAAATTTTGTGCGTCTTGCATGATGCAGTGTGTAGTTCAAGCTCGAGCTACAGTGCTGAGCTGCAAGGATTTGCCTGTTTGTGTCGATTCGAGCTATTACACGCAGGGTCTGGATAGCCCGCAACTGAATGGATGGAGTCTGTGTCGACATCGCCGTTTCTCAATACCAGGAATACCTCACGTATGAACAAGAGATAATTGGCAGCAGCGACAAACTCGGGAATGCGTAGTGTGTAGGTAGGATGGCTCGAGGTATCCCAGTGCCATTCAGTGTCTGTGCTGGGCTGGGCTTGGGCTTGGGCTGCTGAGCAACAATGCATGCATTCAGTATGCAAGCCGGGGAACTAAGTTGTCGTCCAGCAGCAAGGGGTAAAGAAAGACACTGCAACCCTAGGTTAGGTCAGCCTTATTTTCCAGCCCTTGACGCCTTGAATGGTGCGGTTCGACAAAGCTGATAGAGAGGGGGAGTAAAGATTCCAACGCGCTGTGCAGATCCTGATCCCTGAGAAGATCGGGGGATGCTGTTGAAGCTGACTGACGAGAGCGCGTGCGCGGAGGAGCTTCAGATCGTGTTCGATTGCGTATTAACACGGGAGGGAACGGGTCCAACCAGCATTCCCACCAGCAGTGAACTGCTTTGCTACGGATCCTGATTTGTGGCCGCGAGTTCTACTGACTACTACAGCGCTTTTGCGAGCGTGGTGGTGAGGGAAGAGGCGCGAGTGTCTCTTGAGAGAGATGGGCCGTGGAAATGCGGATGTTGGATTGGATTGGACGCGTCCTTCGAGGGTGAAAGCCAGTCAGAGGGAGGGAGTCTGGGAGGGCGAGTGTCCCGTCAACACAGCGCTTCAGGCTGCAAATCCAAGGAGGTACCGGTACTTAGCAGGAGGCATTAAAGGCTTAATACCTCCTGCCTTCGTAGGTTTGCAATTCAGATACCTTGACTGGCTGGTGCGTTGTTTACTGGCGCTGCTGCTGCCACCGTCTTCTTCCATTCTCCTCATTCTCTTTTGCTCCGCCTGGTGCACAAGCCGACCAACACCTCCAGCCTACCCAGTCAAGCAACCACCATGCGCGTCCTCTCCGCCCTCGTCTTCATCTCCGCCCTCATCATCGGCGAGAGCGCCGATGCCAAGCTCTCCGTCAAGGAAGAGACCAAGTCCATCGACCAGCTCTACCAGGACGCCGTCAACGAAGGCGGCAAGCTCGTGATCTACCACGGCGGCGACACCCCGACCCAGCAGGATGGTCTCAAGGCTGCCTTCACGGCCGCGTTCCCAAAGATCAACCTCACCATGGTCGTCGACTACAGCAAGTACCACAACGTGCGTGTCGAGAACCAGCTCGAGACCAACACTTTGGTGCCTGACGTGATCGCGTTCCAGACGCTGCAGGACTTCCCTCGCTTCGCCGACGAAGGCAAGCTGCTCAACTACAAGCCCGCCAACTTCTCGCAGATCTACGACGGCTTCAAGGACTCGAACGGCGCCTGGTTCTCGTACATCATCTTCTCGTTCACGTACTTCTCGAACCAGCAGGTGCTCGGCTCGCTGCCAGCACCAGCCACGCCACTCGACTTGGTGAACCCGAAGTACAAGGGTATGATCGCGTCCACGTACCCGCACGACGATGACGCCACGCTCTACTTGTTCGCCAAGTACGTGGAGAAGTACGGTTGGGACTGGGCTTCCAAGTTCGCTGCGCAGGACGTCGCGTTCAGCCGCGGCTCGAACGTCGCCGGTGAGGTCGTTCAGGCTGGCAAGAAGGCCATCGCTGTTGGTACGGGTGGCGACAACAAGCCTGCGATCGACGCCAAGTTCCCGTTCCTCGCCTGGGGTCAGCGCGTCGCGATCCTCAAGAAGGCCAAGAACGTCGCCGCCGCCAAGCTCTTTGCCAACTGGATCATCAAGGAACAGCGCACGATCAACTACTCGGGTTGGACCGTCCGCAAGGACATGGCGCCAACCAACGGCTTCAAGCAGGTGTGGCAGATCCCGAATGCCGGCATCGCCGACTTCGCTGCCTTCATGGAGGACCGCGAGCGCGTCGAGATCTGGAAGCAGACGTTCGCGCTCTACTTTGGCGAAGTGCGTGGCGAGCCGACCCCAGGTCAGCTTGGCCTCCACCCAGGACTCTAAGCGTCCATTCCGTGAGTCGAACACTCGGTACTAATTGAGTAAGTAGTACTCTGGCGGCTACTCGTCTGGGCCTGATCACGATCTTGCAATTCACTGCACTTCTTCCCCCTCTCTTTGCCATTGCCATACATACCAGTTTTCTTGAAAGCAGAGATACTATTACGTACAGTAGGTATCAGTTAATGGAACCACCAAAATACAAAAACGAAGTCGTCACTTTGAGTCGCGTTTGCATTTATGATACCAACTATTAGTGCATCCGAAGAGTACCATCGTCAAGTGCCCTAACAGGACTGCCAGCTTCAAACGCAGACATCGAGAGAGAGAGAGAGAGAGAGAGCGTACAGTATCGCTCAGCAGCGTGCGTGCCGTGGGGGCGATTCAACTTACTGAACGATGTTACTTATTTGGATTGCTGAAAAGCTTTTGCTTCCCGGCCACGTGGCTCCTCCATCATCCATCATCATCACTGTGCGATGGTGCCAAGTCATCATACGTTGGTATCAGAACCATATTCCAGGTCTACATGCATTACAGTGGGTTCCAGTGTCGGGTATTGGTACTAAATTAGTATTTGATACTTTGGTTCCGTGAAGCTACTTATATTCAATCCCAGAAGCAGAAGCTCTGAGAAGAGGCAAACACCCTCTACACAACTGGAATGGCGCGGAAGCAG
>JAADVK010001084.1:0-12166 GCA_023334975.1 Globisporangium sylvaticum | reverse complement strand
GAGCCCGCTCAGCGTGCTCTTGATCATCACGTCGATGCTGTCGGGCATGTCGTCCGAGATGGTCTGCAGCACGGGCTTGGGGACATCGAACTGCGGGCGATGCAGCCGCACGAAAAACGCGCGCGTGAGCACCACCACGAACTCCCCCTCGCCTTGATGTTGCTCGGCAGCTACGGTGTCATCAGTGCTGAGAGCCTCCGCATCGCTGGCTGGTGCTGGTTGCGGACGGCGACGTCTGTGAGTCGACAGCTTCACCACAGAGTCGGCGTCCTTGCGCACCCGCTCCCTTGAACGGTATGGGTAGATGTCGTCTCGGTCGACAAAGTTGCTGGCCATCACTACGCACTGGTCATCTGTGCTCTCTGCACTCAACCCTGAGACATCGTAGAACACGACGACATTCGACTCTTGCGAGACCCCTTGCTCCTCACTCGTCACTATCCGGTGCTGCATCACGTGGTTGTCGACGCTCGCGTCGTTCTCACGGATCGTGACTTTGCCGGACAACTCGGTCTTGGAGATCTCCATGTTGGCGAGGTAGAACTGGAGCGCTTTGAACACCTCGAACACGCTCTTTGCTCCTTCGAATGGCGTCACGTCCACCTTCACGATACACTTGTCGCTCTGCTCCGTCTCGAACATGGACACCTCGCAGCTCGGCTTGAAGGGGGTCATGTGGCGAGTTCTCTCAGTCAGGAACTGATGTGCGACCGCGATTTTCCTGTCTTTCATCTCGAGGAGCACGCTGCGACGCTGGTGCCAGTCCTTGGGCAAGTGGATGAACGTCTCCAGTGGGCTCGTAGTTCGTGAGTACTGCGTGAAAAGTAATAGCAACGTTGAGAGGTTTGACTGATACCTTGGGACTAAACTCCCTTACTGACATGAATGAGTTACGAGCGTACCGTGTATCCAGAGAACGCCGACTGCGAGTTGGCGAGGACGAGGTCTTGCTGCAGGAGCGCTTCGCGCAGCTCCGCGTTAAGCGCAAACTTCTCTGTCAGCTCGCTGGGGTCAGGGAGTCCCGCTTCCTGGCGAAGCAGCGCGACGCGGGCTTCAAGCTGACGGATTTATTCCAGCAACTTCTCTTTCTCCTCCTGACCAATCAATCAATCAATCAACAGAGTAGCCAATATTCGGTTAGCCAGATAAGCCTAATATAGTCACAAGGACCTATCTTAGCTACTCCACGACTCAAACTTACTCCTTTGCGGATGTGGTTGGGACGGCGCTGCTTCTTGTTGGCGCTGCTGATGCTCGGGTGCGGCGACACGGACTGGTCGCTGCCGTCGCCGCTCGTGTCGCCGTACTGCTCGTTGTTGTCGTCGTTGTCTTCCTCAGATGAGAGCATTTGAGGTTTCTGGTGTCCACTTGTAGCACAATTGATGCCAGCAGTGGAAACATTTGCAAACGAAGCTGCCCTTTGTGGAACACTGGCTCCTTTTTTCAATGTTGAAGTGGAACATTTCCTTCAGAAATTGAAGATGAACAAGAACAATGACGCACGATGGAAAAGGAAACATGGTCACACACATTTTCTAAGGTCTCCACGCTACTTCTATTACGACACACACAACAAACATGACGACACTTCATCAACAGCAACAGCAACGAGCGATTTCTATTAGAGGGCCATCTTGATGGTGCCGCGCGTGGGCGGCGGCGATGCGCTGCTGCCCATCATGTGGCTCGACGGCTCTCGCTCGCGCGCCGGAGACACGACCATCGTCACGTACACGTTCGAACCGCGCGACGACAGCTGCGAGTCCGAGAGGTTGGACACCTTCGGCTCTAATGCGTTGCCAATACTGTTGTTGCCCACTACTCCCGCAGTGTTAGCAGCAGAGCCGGCAGCCCCACTGTTCCCAGCGGGGTCTCTCTCCATAGGCGTCTGGAACTCGACCATCTCGGGCGGGAGCTCGTCTTCGTCCTCGTCTTCGCTGTGGTTGTACTGCTGCTGGTGTCTACTGTTGTTATTGCTGGTGTTGCTGATATTGGCGCTGCTGTGCCCATGCGACTCTGACTTGCGCTGCGAGAGCGCGCGCAGTGTGAGCGCGAACATGATCGCGTGACGCACGAACCACGCGATGAGCACGATCGAGTTGATGAAGATGAACGCGTTCGCGACACGCGTGCGCACGGCGCTCGACTGGTTGGCTGCCTCGAGGAACGCGAATGCCAGCGCGTAGTTGATGATCTTGACCACCGAGAGCGTGAATGTGAAGAGCCCCACGGACAGACTGATGAAGCCGGCTTGGAAGAAGACTGCACCAAGGTACGCGACCTGCAGGACGAGCACAGCCACAAGCAGCGCAGTTGGAGACGCCGAAGTCGTCATCGCGCCGATCAGCACGCCTGAACCAATCTGCACGAACGCCACGACCAGGAAGAACAGGCGCCGCCGGTACGTGTACGCAGCGTACAATGATCCCCAGAGCGCCAGGCTTTTCACATCCGCGAGCTCTCTCTCGCTCTTGTCATAGAGCACTCTCGCGCTTTGCACCAGCACAGTCAGACAGGCAAGTCCAAGTACGATGATCGCGAGCACCAGGGAACCGAATGAGATAGCGTCTGAGTCAATCTGCATCGAAATCTCGAACGACGCGAACAGACTCAGCGGGTACAGTGCAAACAGCCAGATGAGCACACAGAGCCCCAGGAAGCGCAGCGACACGAGACGGAGTCCAAACACGCCGTCGCGCACCTGCGACGGATCGATGGTCGAGTAGTTCTCGACGATCACATCGAACTTGTCCTCTGTCTTGCGCTTCGCAAAGAGCACTAGCGCGACGTACACAGCGAACAGGACGCCAAACACCAGCAGGAACGACAGCGAGCAGATGAACAGCAAACTGGTCTCTTCAACGCCGATCCGGTCGCCGAACGCCACGACACCAGTCAGTACAACCGCATCAAGCCGTCGAGTCGCGGCACTTGCACCACTCTCATGGAGAAGGAACAGCGACCAGGAGAACGAGTCTGTGAAGTCCCACAGAAAATACGGCGTGAAGGCGAGGTTGAGCTGCGAGAGCGAGCCCATCTGCTGCAAGTAGCCGAGGTAGAGCACAAACTCCCATGTGTTGGGAGACCAGAGCAGCGCGCTGGACCAGTCGACGCTCGGGTCGAGCGAGACGTAGTGGAAGAACAACAGCAGCGCGACTGAGATGCCTGCGAACGTGCACGTCATGTACCGGACGGCGTCGTGGAACTCGGTAAGATCCTTTGACATCGTCACTGCATTCACGGGGTTGTCTCTCGTCTTGCCGCCGATGATCTTCTCCTGCGTCGTCGTGGCGGTAGATGTCTCTTCATCGCTACTGCCACTACCGGTTGCCCTCTCTTCCTGCTGGCTATCGCCACTCTGCTTGGATCCGGTGGTAGTAGTAGCAGCAGCAGCAGCAGGGCTCTCCTTCTCGCTGTTGCGAGTGTACTTCTTCGGAGGGTTCGTTTCGTCCTCGATCTGGATGTCCAAGATGATGTTGGGCTTTGGAGTTGGCGTTGGAGTCGGCCGCGATGCAGGCGTTGGCTTGGGTGTATCGTCCTGAACCGGAGTACTCGATGACGGGGCTGGAGTGGTCTCTTCTTCACTTGGCTCGGGGGTTGGAGACTCGGAAGACGGCGTAGGTGTTGCTGGACCATCAGTTGGTCCAGGCGTTGGCTCTGGCGTTAGCGTTGGTTCTGGTGTCGAGATGGGTGGCGTTGGCTCTGGCGCAGGTGTTGGAGGTGGAGTCGGGATCGTTGGCATTGGAGCCGGGACAGTCGGGTTCGGCATTGCTGGAGCTGGGACAGTCGCGATCGGCTGCGGAGTCGCTGGCGGAGCAGAACTGCTCTCATTCGGAGCTGAAGTCGGCGCTGATGATGGAGATACTTCTGCTGGGGGAGTCACTGACGTCACCGGGAGGTCACTCGACAGGTCTGCCGAGAAGCTTCCACTGACAGCAGCAAACGCATTCGAATCCTGCAGCGCTCTCGTCTCTGGCTTATCGAGTGCAGAATCGTCCAGCACCCGCAGCTCTTCGACCAAGCTGCGAGCGTAAGTTGGCTCGGCAAACCCGGCGTCGTCACTGGCATCCGCCAAGGTTCTCTTTCTCCGCGCTGTTGTCTGAGTGAACACGTCATTAGTGCTCGTCAGCTCCAACGAGGCGGCTGCGCTTCTGGTCGGCGCTGCTATTGCGCTGCTGCTAGCGCAGCACACTGTCGCCATCGCTGCGAGCCACGCGACGCGCGTGAACATCGCCCTCATCTCTCGGACCTCTTTGAATACGGAAGAAGATGGCTCGCTCGCCACTAAAGCGGTGCTGCTGTATGTGTGTATCGACCAATTGGCGATATGGTGTGGATGGTGATCCGCTGAGAGGAGGATTGAGAAGCCCGCCAGCACAGAAGCCAGCCAGCTATCCGCCACTCACGTAGAGTATGGGGAAATGAGCGAGAACGGCTGTCTGGTTGATCGACCGACGACCAAAGAGAGAAAGTAAAGACGCAATCGCCTCGCGTGCGTCAGTAAAAATGGCTCGCAATCCAAATCCTCAGTAGATAAGAAGACCCCATACACTTTGCTACAGACAGCAGAGGGGGTCCATTGCTTTCCGTCAAACCGCCTGGGGCGTGAGCTAATCGCGCCGTCCCGCACCTCCATTGGTCCGTTCGGCTCGCCAACCAGATGGTCGCCGTCGCATCCTCCCTGTGTTTTTCTTCTGTTGTTTTCCATTTCGAAAGAAGCGCTGATCTGGGGATCGGATCGGACATGCGCACCCACCGGCCGACGATCGAGCGATCCGCCTTTTAAAAGGCGTGGATGCATTGATGAAGAAGACACGTGGTTTGATTTGTGACGGCGCGGCAACGGAGAGCTTTCTTCATTTTCGAGAGGGAACAGGTTTTCTGCGGTTCATGTGACGGGTTTCCCACCTCTGATATTCGAACACTGATCAAGATTGATATAAATTGCAGCAATACAGAGAGTATAACATGCATTTATTACTCAAGTCGATAATAAAGAAGGTAGATGCACAATACTGAGTTTATTGAAGACAGCGAACTGAATCGGAACTGTGTGGATTTCCATCAATAATTGCGCATCCCAAGCGGATGGACACACATGTAAACAGCAAACAAACACCAAAGCTTGAACGAGTTGAGGACAATTGAAGGGTGACGGACAATACATACGCACAAGGATCCATGCCACGCTCTATGCAAGCAACATGCTTGAGGGGGCGATGTCTTCCAACCAGCCTGAGAAACGCCAGGGCACACAATAATTGACAGTGAATCCGTAGCTCTATCCTCCGCAAGTTTTCCATGCATTTGATGATGAATATTCACATGAATATCCCGATTTCCAGCGCGCGCATGAGAGTGTCGCCACCACCCATTCGTAGAAACCCCAGAGAAGTTCTTTAAAGAGAACGAATGCTCTCCGCCAGAGGAGCGTTCTGCCGAAAGACTTGTCCATGGGGAGTTGTCGCTTTCGCGCCGTCAGTTGCACTGACAGTACTGAGTCAAGCAGCAGTGAGTGGGCTTCTCTGGCTGGCACTTGACGGAACGATCTCTTTGCGAATCGAACGATGGAATCTTCTACCGCAAATGGAAAGAGCGCTCGCCCATTTTCGACCGATCAAAGTGGGTCGAAAGACTTGGATCCCCCTCATCGTACTTTATCAGGAGAAATCTGGCGCTTTCCTTGATTTTGAGATCCACATGACCGGGTGGGTACTCGGTGTGCTCCTGGAGCTCCTGAGCCATGAAATATTCATACTGCTACGACATTGGCCCAAGCAGAGAGAAAACACTCGCAACACCTTGTTGGGCCAGTTATGTGCAACGTAGTTTTCTCAAATCGAAGGGGTATGCGCCTTTGTGATGGCCATTTTTGAATGGAGCGAGCGCCTGACTCATTATCGGCGTACATTTGGTATGAACGTTCTCACTCGTCTGCACAATCCCAGGGTTCAACGTTAATGGGATGAGTTCCATCGAGGGATCATGAAAAATCGTGACCCACCGCATATAATAATCCAGAGATACCACGCAGAGAAAGTGTTGGAACTATTTCTGGGCACCTGCCTCGACGAAGCCTGGGTCTCGGGCATGGAGGCGAAACTAGGCATGTCTCGCCATGACCGCGACGCGCTCGGGCGGCTCGTGCATCCGTTTCTCCAGCCAGCACTCGCCCACCAGCGCTTCACAGTAAGGATTTTTGGGCTTCCAAGTATCCATTGATCTCTCAAGTAGTACTGCGTTGAGCGTATCAACTCACCACTGTGAACTTTTGTATCAGGTTGACGACCCGCGAACGCAGGACCCAAACGTGTACGCGGACGAGTGCATCCCCAAGGGGGGCGAAGATCTACGGTGTGGGGGCGACCGTGGACGCCAGCAACAAAGTGACGAGCAAGGGCAGCGCCAACGGCTCGATCGTCGTGGAGCTCAGCGGCTGGAACACGCACACGATCAACAGCCTCGTCTTCTCGATCCTCGCCACCGAAGTCGTACGTAAACCTTGAGTTTTCACCTTTTTGGCTCCAATATGCAGAAATTGGTTTTCCCCTGACCAAAAATGTTGGAAATTGGTTCGCTGACAATATTGGAAATGGTCAATTATGGTATTTTACAATAGTACAGCTATCGGGTCTCGTTCTACTCGATCGGATCCGTGGACCAGTCCACCGAGCGCACGTCCTCGGCACGCTCGGGCAAATGCACGCCCACGCACATCAACTTTGAGGTCTGGACGCTGGTGGCGCGCGAGCGCGGCCTCGCCGTGTACGCGAACGAGTTGTACGTCGCTGGCGCGATGGGGTACTTGGGGTACTCGGGGCTCTACACGACCACCGACTTTGTCAAGAACGGTGCCGACGCGACTGTGCACTCGCCGCCATTCTACGCGGATTTCTGGAAGGACTACCGCACGAACGACAAGCTCATCGAGGCGCTCGGGTATGACAAGTTCACGAGCAACAGCACGTACTACCCGACCAAGCCGGGCGGGTGCGCGGACAAGAGCTTTGGCTGTGAGAACCAGTGCTCCCGGTCGCTCGCGTGCGCAGAGCGTGAGAAAGCGGGCGGGAAGTGCATGGCCATCATGCTCATGTACGACTCGTACGACCCCGGGTACGTCAGGCCTCGGTGTCCAACCTGGGCATCCCGTCCTACTTCTGCTTCATCGGCTACGGCGGCGTCGAGCGATACGCGCTCGCAGCCCAGCAGGCGGGGTTACCCGTGCTCTTCTACCACTACTTGCCCGATCTGTTCCTTCTCCGGTACGCTGCGCTCTTTCAGCGCGTGTCCCTGCCGTACCCGTCACCTGAGCGAGTCGTGACCGCCACGGACACCTTTGGGGAGAATGGGTACGGCAACAAGACCGACAGCCCCGTGGACGTCGACTTCCCGCCGACGCGGATCACCAAGTACGCGCCGCTGGTGCTCCAGGACACCCTCCCGCGCGCACTGCTCGTGGCCAAGTACACGCTCTCGGACCTCATCGTCAACGACCTCATTCGCCTCTACTTTGACACTTCGACCGACGCAAATGAACCGGACCCGGAGTTCCGAGCCGCGTGCAATTGGCTCAAGACCAACTACGACACCTGGAAGCTCTGGCTCGACCGAGCCCCGCTTTGTACGCTAGAGACCCACATGGAGTACAAGGTGCAGGGCTGCGAGAACGGCAGCGACACGCGATCCATCACGTTCACATGGAAGATTCCGCACCCGGACAACGCGTCGGAGCCCTTCGTGTGCGACGGCGACGCCTCGACGCTGCCGCCGCCGATCGTCACGAGCCGCACGTGCGACTGGATCCTTGAAGACGACCGGCGCTGGATCGACTGGATCGACGCCAAGCCAATCTGCGACGCGTCCTTCTACAGCTACAACATCTCGTCGTACGACCCGAGCGCGAAGCGCAAGGTGACGTTCTTCTGGCTCATCGCGGACCTGAAAGACCCGACCAAGTCCGCCGAGTGCCGAGACGGCGTGACGCTCCCGGACTCAGTCCTGGCCAACTGCGAGTACATGCCCATGAACTCGTCTGGGTTCACGGCGATCCTGATCATCGCGATCCTCGTCGCGATTCTTCATATTGCGGCCATGGGGTTCGTGTTCATGCATCGCGTGACGCCGATCATCAAGCGGTCGCAGTACGAGCTCCTGGAGCTCATGATCTTTGGCGGGATGCTCGTGTGCGTCGCCGCGATCGTGTACGCGGGCAAGCCGTCGAACCTGCTCTGCGGTCTACGGCCCGTGATAATCTCCACGGGCTTCACCACGATCTTCAGCGCGCTGTTTGTCAAGTCGCTGCGCGTCTACCGCGTGTTCATGAAGCGCGTCAAGGTGTCGCTCTTCATGATGCTCAAGTTCTTCTTCCTCTTCTTCGCTGTCGACGTGGTGATCATCACCGCGTGGTACGCGCTCGACTTTCCCGCACCAAAGACCACGATCAAACAGGCGCTCGAGTTCCGCGGCGAGATCGACGAGGTCCGGTGCGAGTCCAAGAGCTTCATCTACAGCGCGCTGCTGATCTTCTGGAAGACGATTTTGCTGTTCATGGGACTCTACATCTCGTTCCTCGTGCGCAACGTGTCGAGCGACTTCCAGGAGTCCATGCGGATCTTCGCCTCGGCGCTTGTCGTGTTGATCGGCAGCCTCGTGATCATGCCGCTGACGTACCTGGTGGACATGGCAGCCGCGCCGTTCTACATCTTCCTCGCCGTCACGCTGCTGTTGTGCACGCTGCTGGTGATGCTCTTCATGCTCGGACCCAAGATGCTCCGCCTCAACGCCGTCATGTCCAACCGCTCGACCACGAACCCGTCCGACAGGTACGCGTCCGGGAAGCGAGGCTCCGCGGCCACCGGCACGGGCAGCGACGAGGCCGAGTCGTCCACGACCACCACGAACGTCATGGTCAAGAAGAAAACCTCCGCCGCGGCGGTGAACCCGGTAATACTGAACGAATGAGCGAGCACCAGCATCAGGTTTTTTTTTTACCATAGACTGGCTTGAGCAACTGCTACAGAACGATAGCATGCATGTACTGTATGTATCGGAATGGCTACATTTTACAGTTCAGTATGAACTCTCAAATATTGTTTGTAGCGGGATATATGCAAAACACGGTAATACGTGCATTATAACATATGTGCTTTGACTTGAGAAGCAATACGGTACTGCAAAAATGTATCCATACCGACTCTCACATATAATACATTCAGCTTCAGAGTCAGCATGATTACTGGAGATACGCACCAAACGTGTACCCTAAATGACAGACAGTGTAGTCTGGACGAGCGACTGCGACCTGTTGTACTATTCGCGCCAGGGCATGACGTTCGACGCCGAGGGCAACGAGGTCGCGTACCACCTCATGCAGTCCGCGGACCGGCCCGAGTGGCCCGCGAACGCGTTCAAGCACCTCGTGCGCTCGCACGTGTCGATCTGCTACCTGTACAAACGCAGCAAACACCACGTGCAGACGTTCTTCTGGGGCGAGTTCTACGGCAGCGGCGCCACGCCGCAGCTGATCCTCAACTACGCGGCGGCGGGCAAGTGGCTCGAGATCAAGAACGCGCTCAAGGTCGCCGAGGCGAAGAAGCTCTCGCAGCTCAAGCAGCAGGCCACCGCGGCCTTCCGCGCCAGCGACCGCTCCATCACGATCAGTGACATGTGCGTTTTGCTTTGGTTTGTGGTGGTGGTGCATTGGATTGATTCTGGGTTGTTCGATATACTGACGCTACTATGGATCTCGAATTGTTTCTTGTTGAAAATGTGTTCATAATGTTACAGAAACGATTGCTACATGTGCGAAGAGCGCCGGAGTTTCTTCAGCAGCCAGCAGCTCTGCGCCGGATGCCACCAGGTACATAACTGCACATACAACTCCGAAGTTTGGTCCTGCTATTGGTGCTGTAGGGGACTCATTGTGTTACTTGCCTTGTGCTTGCTTCTGTCGTACTCTGCTCTTTAGAATGTCTGCAACTCGTGCTCCGAAGAGAAGAAGCTCTTTGAGCTGGACGCGCGAGGGCGGCCCGTGAGAGACCGGTTCTGCAAGAAGTGCCTCGCGCGAGTCGCGAAGCAGCGCGGCTCCAAGATCACCTGGACGTCCAAAGCGGACGCCACAGAGCTGCCGCCTGCGTACTTTGACTTGGTGTTCCACAGTACGGCCAGCGGGCGGACGATGTTCGAGCGATTGACAACTATGTCTGGGTCATGATGATGACCCAGACAAAGTGGGAAATTCGCTCCTGCAGATTCTCGAATAGGATTTGTATGGGATTAAACATGGCAATGCTGTCCACGATGGCTATGCGTCCGTGATCGAGTCGCGCGCCAATTGAAGTCAGCAAGTCGGCTGACGCTTGGGTGCTGGTGTGTTTGGAGTGTGTGTCGCCAATTGTGCAGAAGCTCTGAATGACGGGGAGTATAAAATAATTGGTATCCGAGACATCGAATGCCATTCACTCCAACAGCAACGCGTTGCACGTTAGTGTCGCGTCATCAGTTCATGAGTCAAAAAAGGATTTACTTTTGGTCTAAACACGGTGGATCCCCCACTTTTAGTAACTGTTGTTTACGTTTCCGTGAACAACGACAAAAGTTGTGTAACACACCATTTCAAGGTAAAACATTTAAGTCCATGTTTTACCATAACCAAGAGTGGAACCTCTTGCTTATGGTTATGTTCGTGATCCATATTGTCCATCGGTTCATAATAAAAGATGGTTGATAGGAATTCAAACTCGGCTTTTGTAAAGGACAATAGACGGAAAATTCTTTCTGTTTTGGCCCAATGATCAATAAAAAATGTATCAAAACCAAGTGTACGTAAACAAACTAGCAAATAGGGTAAATCACAAAAACAACTAGTTGAAGACTGTGTACCACTCACATTGGTACAGCACGTTCGTCTCCACCAAGTCAAAACAGCCAAACGAGAAGAGCAACGCAAAAGAGAAGCGCGCACCAAACACAAACACAAGAGGAAGAGGAAGAAGAACGAGCTGCCAGATCGACTCGCACTCTTCTCTCTCCTGTGTCTGTGCTTCAGTCACGCGTATCTGTGGGAGTGCTGCTGCTTGATGAAGGATACGGTGGCCGACAGCGGACTCTACTTGCTGCGTCTCTACTTCCAGGTGCTTCTCTACTTTCCTCGACTCATGTACGTGTGACAAAGAGGTCCAACCATTCTCAGCCCGGTATGGTGCCTGTAATGAATGAGAATGGTCACCATGCATTGGCTGCTGCTGGTGCGCCTATACTGACGTGTATGTGTTATGCATGTGCTTTATGTATCGGCAGTATCCAGCTTAATTTGGACTGGAACCCGTTTGTGATCGTCGCGAGGAAACTGCTGTTCAAGGTGATGAGTGGTGCGGAAGAAGTCAGCGGCGCCTCGTTCGCCAATGGCGAAGCGCCTGCTGCCACGACTGCGAATGGTGGCGTTGCTGCTGCGGTGGCGGTGAATGGCAGCCAAGAAGCGGCCAAGCAAGTGGCGTCGGAGCCAGAGAAGAGTGTAATGCGTTGGTTGGAGGAAGGTGAGCGAGATGGCGAGCGCATCGCGATCGTGAGCTACCCGCGTTCAGGCAACTCGCTCATGCGCGGACTCTTGGAGAAGATCACAGGCGTGTACACTGGTTGCGACACGCGTCCGGACCGCGCGCTGAGTCAGGAGCTGCAGAATTACGGAATGAAAGGCGAAGGTGTCGTGGACGAGTCGGTGTGGTTCGTGAAGACCCATTTCCCGGAGCGCGTCGGCTGGAAGCCGTTCAACATCAAGAAGGCGATCCTCGTCGTGCGCAACCCGTGGGACGCGATCGACTCGTACTTCAACATGACGCTCACCAACACGCACAACAAGAGTCTGCACGAGAGCCAGTACGAGCGCTTTGCCGAGCGCTGGGACGGCCTCATCCGCAACGAGATCGACGTGTGGATGAAGTTCCACCGCTACTGGACGTCCAAAGTGGATATTCCGATCATCGTCGTGCGCTACGAGGACCTGCTCGTGCACCGGTGAGTGCAGTTTGCGCGTGTGTTCTGTCATCTATGATTGGGTTGCTGCTAATAAGACCTGTGGCTGTTACTGTAGAGCGGAGACGATGCGTCGCGTGTTCCTGTTCCTGACCGACAAGCCGAGCCTCGATGGCACCGAGTGGCAGCAGCGCAT
>JAADVK010001083.1:0-12166 GCA_023334975.1 Globisporangium sylvaticum | reverse complement strand
GCTGTGGCCATAAAGAGCCGCCGGCCTTCAGTTGGTCGGGGCTGCGGTCGCAGAGCTCCACGTAGCAGTTCGCTGGATCAAGGGCATCGTCTTCAACAGCACGCGAGCCGACCGCGCGCTTCTTCATCGCCTGTCTGTCTGTATCTTAAGAGTGGCAATGCAATAAACAGCAAGCAGCCTGCAAGTCTCGCGTGACTGACGGGTAGACTATGCCTCTCGATTGACCGTACCTTAGACAGTTAATGAAGTTTTCACCAGTCCAATGAGTTTCTCGAGGTGCGGCTTGTGAGATGCCCCGCCAGGCCCAGTACTCGCATCTAGATCTGACGATCTCAGCTCTGTTGGTTCCACATTGTTGTTAACGCGGCTGCTGCTGTTATTGTTGTCAGTCTGAGCCTGAGCATCCGCCAGCACCACATAGTTCCTCTCCGCCGTCAACAACATCAGGCGAATGAACGCTGTGGCCCCATTCTTGCGCTTGTCCCGAAGCGCGAGCGTCAATTCCGCCCCGCTGAGGCCATAGATTTGCTCGAGCGCCTCGCAGAAGAGCATTTGCGCTTTCTCCCACTGCAGAAACGCAAAGAAGAAGCGCTGGTCCCTTCCTCCTATTGCTCCTGGGGCTTTCTTCACAGCTCCCGTATCTTCAGGCGCACTTGGTTGTCCGGAGTATTTAGTAGCTGGTGTCGTCCACAACATCCACGGATGCGTGAGGATGTCTCGCACACGTGGACGCTTGGTCGGGTCAACCACGAGAACACTGCGAATCAGACTCTGAGCGTCTTTCGAGAGCCCAGCTGGGAAAGAAAACTGAGATGCTGGCGAAGACCGGATGCTCTGGTAGAGCTGGTGGAAACTCTGGCCCTGAAATGGGAACTCGCCGCAGAGCAGCACGTACAGGATCACGCCGAGGCTCCAGATGTCCACGCGCTTGCCATCGTAGCTCTTGCAGGAGACCACCTCTGGCGCCATGTACGACGGCGTGCCGCAAAAGTTCTTTGTCGACGCGTCCAAGCCTGAACCTGAGGCTAAGCCTGAGGACCTAGAGCCTGAACTTGAGCTGTAGTCAAACTGGCTAAAGCCAAAGTCGATCACTTTGGCTCGCCCTCGCCTGTCGAGCAGTACGTTCTCGAGCTTCAAGTCGCGGTGGACCACGTTCTGGTCATGGAGCGACGCGACAGCGCCACAGAGCTGCGTGAAGATCCCACGGGCCATCGCTTCGCTGAGCCTGAGCGAACTTGGACTCGTCCGCCGCATGTAGTCGCAGAGCGTCTCGCCCGCGACGAACTCCATCACCACGTGCATCTGCGTGGACGTCTCGAACGCCTCGACGAACTGGACGATCGACGGGTGGGGCTTCAGCTCGCTCATCATCTTGACTTCCTGGCGCACGCGTTTCCAGTCCAGAGCGTCACTGATATCACCTTCATTGTGGAGCTTAGGTACTGTTGCTGCTGGTGCTGGTCTAGTGCTCTGTTGCTGCCTTGTGGCCGTTCTTGACGACGAGCCATTGATATGAGAAACGGGTGGTTGACAGCACACGGCAGCGCCGGTCTCTCGAAAGTAGCTCTTGATCGCCACGTGCGTGCCGCTCAGACGGTGCTGCGCGCTGTACACGCGGCCGAACGTGCCCTTGGCGACGATTTTGCCAAACGCATACCAGCAGCGCGCGTCTTTCTCCAGGCGCTTGAGCGGATTCGCAAACGAATGCGGCAGTTCGCAGTTCAGCACATTCACCAGACGTCCTAGGACCAAAGGGTCCATGGTGATCGCTCTCATCTTTGCGATCGTGAGCTGCGTGGCTTTGCGAGCGAGAAGTAGGTCGTCTGGTGACAGGAATGACGATTTCGAGCCTGGGTCAGCGACAATGATCCGGTTGTAGACGTGCTTGAGGCTCGTTTGCTGTTGTTCGTCCTGAAATGCCTTGTCCGAATGCACTGTGTCTGTATCACTGGGTCTCAGGTGCTGGGCATCGATCAGAGCGTGCTGAAGGCGGCTTGTCTTCATTGTTAAGCTGAGAGAACTGAGGTCATGAGCCTGGCGAGGGTTGTCAGAGGTACGCGCTGACAGAGGCATCTTGACTGATGGTGAGCGCTTCGGCTGTCTTTTGCTCACTGGTTCGGCTTCAAAGTTGTTGTCGTCAGCACTGGTCCTCGAGGAGTCTGAATCTCTGTGGTCTGCTGCAATTGCAGTTATCTCTGAATCTCCAGCAGAAGCTGAAGCTGCTGCAGGAACTTGCGGTCGCTGGGGCTGGAGCGGCGCACTCATCCTTCACCAGTGCGCATGGATTCACGGGCAACAACTTGCTGTTCTATCCATGAGCCAGCGTCAATGCGACTCCTTCGCTTGTCACTCAGCGAGCGCTATTCATATCTCCGACTCCAACCAACCCGTTCGCGCGACAGATCAACTCGCTGAAGGCCGGGCGAGTGCGAAACGGACAAGAAGAAACGTGTGAGCACCAGCCCGCTTCATAATGCACCGAGAGCCGAAATTTGTCTCTCTCAATCTCTCCAGTTTGTCAGGAGTCTAGCGTGAAGCGCTGGCAGCGGTGGACTCGAGCACACAGATGCAGCAGCACAGTGGCAGTCGATCCTCCAATGACTCGGCTGCAAACGCGGTGAGCGAGGCACTGGGCAGAGTGCTTGGGGGTTCAGCAGCAGCAGCGACGCGTATTGCTCGCAAGCCAAAGTCCCAGCTGCAGCTTCCAACTGGGACCCGCGCACTACCGAACTTACAGCACCAAGTTCCAGGAAGTAGTGGTGGTACTCCGGCACTTGCATATCGTCGTGGCAAAGCACCAGCCACGCCGTCTCTCGCCGGACTTCACCAAGCACGACTGCCGATCCAGATCCCAGCCGCTAGTGCCATCCAAAGAACGCAACCAAACGGACCAGTGGCCCCCACCTCTGCGATTGATAGCAGATCCAAAGGACCACCAAACAGCACGAGACCAGCCAGCACAGCCATTCCAAACCAGAATGGCTCAAAGAGAGCTGCTGCTGCTGCTGCTGATGCTGCTCAACGCTCTCCGTCGGTGGTGAAGATCGACATTCCGCCGCTTCTTGAAAGCGAGATTCCGGATGATCGTGAACATGGTGGGATGTCACAACCAGCGTTGCATTCTACCAATGGTGGTGAGCAGTCAGAGTTTCGCCGCCGCAAGTCGATACAAAAGCCACTTGGATCCCCTCAGCAGCAGCAACACAAGGACGTTGGTGGTGGCGGCTTTGACCAAAGAGACTCAAACCACAAGACCCCACCACCGACAGCAACAACAGCAGTCCCTTCGCTTCGAAGCCCCGCAAGTGCTGCGCCGCGCTACACGTCTGCGTTTCTTCGGCGCAAGCAGCCGTTCTTGGCCAGCGAGCAGTCAGGATCATCACGAGCGCCTCACAGTTCTGCTGGGAATTCGAATGGAGACTCGCGGTTCTCCAATCGGCTCTTCTTCCAGGATGCCACCGCGCCAGAGTCATCAGAGCGGTCGCAGAGCAAGACGCCGTCCCAGGCGTCCGTGTCTTCATCAGCACCCGGTGCTGAACCTGGCAAGAACTCGACAGCAGACACAGAGACGGACGACGGTCGCGGCGACAGCGCAGCCAAGAAGAAGACAAAGGCAAAGACCAAGAAGAGTCTTAGTCACACCCCAAGGAAGCCTTCACTACCGCTCGACGCTAAGGGCAGTCCCTCTCGCCATCTGCAACTTGAAAAGATCGGCGATCTGTCGCGCGAAGAAGACGAGTTTGACTTTGCGATCCTGCTCAAGCCCTCCAAGTATGAGGAGCGCCTGGATTTGCCGCCGTCGAGCGACGCCAACCAACCATTGTCCTCCTCCTCAACGGAGCTGCTAGGAACAAAACTAGACTCCAACAGCAGAGATGGGACAGCTGCAAGCTCAGTACTTCCTGTGAGCATCGAGCCCTCGCGCCATCTTCGCGATCTAAAGCCTCAGAAAGATCCCACGCGCGCGCGCAACTTGATCATCGCACGCATCAAGAGCACGGGGCTCCAGGTCAAGCGCCTGCTGCCGCTCGACGGCAAGCAGACGTTGCTCAAGGTCAAGGCGCCGCAGCACGTGCTCGAAATCGGCGCCGAGCGCATGAAGCTCCGTAAATTGCGCAAGTTCGACCAGATCTGGATGGAGTTTTCCCGCGAGCTGCGCACCACGTTCGCCGACTACGACGAGCAGCACGGCGGCGTCAGGTTCATCGACAGCGAGAAGCAAGCAGAACATCGTGCACTCGCTCCTGACCACGAGCGCCTCGGACCTCGGATGTCTGAACGGTGGTGGCGGCGGTGGCTTTGGGACCCTTGGGGACAGCCTCGGCGCGGGGCTCAACGAGTTCTGTCCGCTCAAGACCAAGTACGTCGTGCAGATGTTCCCACTGCACAAGCAGGACCTGGGCGTCCTCAAGAGGCACTGGGTCACCTTCTGGCGCGCACCCGATGCTGCTCTTATAGGCGACACTGCTAGAGCCCTAGGCTCAGACTCGGGCTTGACCTCAAAACCAAAGTCCTGCTGCGGCCGACTCACCACGGAGGCGCTGAGCCAGCCGATCGACCAGGTGGCGCAGTACTTTGGTGAGAAAGTGGCGTTCTACTTTGTGTGGATGGAGATGTACACCCGCTGACTCGTCGTGCCGAGCGGCGTCGGCCTTGTCTTGTTCTGTCTCCAGGCTACGAGCAAGAAGATCGATCACCCGCTGGCACCGCTCTACGCGATCTTCATGGCGCTCTGGACCTCGGCGTTCCTGACCGCGTGGAAGCGCAAAGCGTCCGCTTTGGCGTATCGTTGGGGCACCCTCGGTTACGAGGAAGACGCCGAGGTGACGCGGCCCGAGTTCTACGGCGACCCGGCGATCAGCACGGCAGGAAACAAGAAGTACCCGTCGTGGAAACGGTACCTCAAGTACCTGGTCACGATCCCGACCGTGCTGGGCTCCATGGCGCTGACCATGGCGATCACGTTCCTCGCGTCTCGACACGCGACCGACTCGAACAGAACTCACTGGAGACGAGGGCACGCGCCAAGCACCTCGCCGAGGACATCACGTCGGACCTCAAGCACGGGCTCACGCTCGAGAACCTCAAGCGGCTGTCTGCGCTGGGGCTCGAGTGGCAGTTCTGGTTCTACTTCCTCATCACGCCCGTGCTCTACGGACTGCTCATCCCCGTGCTCGACTTCTTCTTCACGAAGTGGGCCCGCACGATGACCAACTGGAGAACCACGAGACCGAGAGCCGGTACCAGTCGCACCTAATCCTCAAGGTGTTTTCCTTTCGCTTCGTGCACGTGTTCGCGTCGCTCTACTACTACGCGTTCGTGGACTACTCGCACAGTGACAACCTGCTGCGTGTGGCGATCCAGCTAGCGAGCTTCATGGTCGCCGGCCAGCTCTGGAAGAACGTCATGGAGACGCTCTACCCGTTCGTCAGGCGCCGCTGGCATGTGCAGCAGAAGAAGAAAGACACGAACGCGCAGTTCAACCACTCGACGGTCTTCAACGCGAACGCGTCAGGGGCGTCGAGTGGCGCGCACAGAAGACGCAACGAGCGCTCTGCTGGGCGAACGGCTGGAAACACTGTTCATGGCAACAGCGCTGGTCGCATGATGTTCGCTGGCGGCGGTGGCTGTGGCGTTGAGATGAACAACAGCAACGCGGTGATCCACGAGCAGTGCGTGCGACTCGAGCAGGCGTCCGACAAGGCCTGGGAAGAGGCCGAGCTGCAGCAGTACGACACGTTCGAGGACTACACCGAGATGCTCATCCAGTTCGGCTACGTGTCGTTCTTCTCACTCGCGTTCCCGCTGGCGCCGCTGCTCGCGCTGCTGAACAACGTCTTCGAGCTGCGCACCGACGCGTTCAAGCTCTGCCACGCCAAGCAGCGGCCCATCGCGCACAAGGCGAGCGGCATCGGCATCTGGTTCCACGTGCTGCAGCTCATGAGCGTACTCGCGGTGCTCACCAACTGCCTGCACATCGCGTTCACGACCACGCTGCTCGAGCGGCTCTTCCCAGGGACGCCATTTCCAAGTCCACCAAGGTCTGGCTCGCGTTCGGCGTCGAGCACCTGCTACTGATGCTCAAAGTGGGATGATGGTCGCGATCCCGTCCATGCCGCGGGACGTGCAGGACAAAGTGCGCGTCGAGCGGGAGCAGGCCAAGCAGGAGAGCGCGCGCGCCATGGCCGCCAAGATGCTGCTACTCGCAACAGCGGCTGCTAAAGATGCTGACGGGCTGGCTGAGCCCGAGTCCACGTCACCGCTACAGGAGCAATAAATCAAGAACGACCAAGACTGTTTTCTACGAGCAATGACGCAAATGCATTCATTACTTTTACCTTACTCCGAGTCTTCGATGTCGCGTGTCCTTCCTTTCACTCTCATTCTCATTCTCTCTCTTTTTGATCGACTTGTCCCTGGCTTCTTCTCCCTTTCTCTCTCTCTATGCGCAAACGCAGTCTCGAACTCGTGCTATTTGTTCCTCGCCCTTCGTCGTCTTCTTCTCCAGCGCTCGAACGTGAATAAATAGGTGGTCAAGCGCGAACGGCGAGGTCTTGGAACAAAACGCACTGGTAGCTGCTGCCTCATCCGTCTCACTCCAGAATGAAAACTGCACAGCCGCTACCACGAGAAGGATTGCTTGAAAATTGTAGCACCGAGTGCTCTCTTTATCGCCCCGCGCACAGCGGGCAGATGTACTTTTCAGCCGTGTCCGCGAGCGCTGCTAGCAATGCACTACAACAACACAAAACAAACCAAAGACAAAAGTCAGCAATCAGCAATACAAGTCCGGACTTGTAAAACGCAAAGCATTCAACAACGTACGGTGTGAGAGTCGTATCGCATGCCGCGTGGACCCACATCTCGCACGAGTCGCAGCAAACAAAGCTGCTCTCGTCGTCCTCTTCGTACACGAAGTTGCACACAGGACAGTACTGGCCGAGCGCGCGCAGCTCTCGCTCACGGGCACTCTCTTTCTTCGCGCGCGCGCGCTTTCTCACGGGGGTCGTGACGGCGGCGGCAGCAACAGGAACTGGAGCCGCAGCTGGCACGACAACCGAAGCGACTGACGCTCTTGAGCGCGACGATCGGGAGCTGGTGGTGGCCGGCATCTCAACGACAGGCTCAGGAACAGCAACGGCAGGGACTGCTACAACCGAGTTCTTCCGCTTCCGAGACTTTGAAGACGACGCGGCGACAGTGGTGGAGATGATGGTTGTAGCAGTGGTGGTCGAAATTGTCGTGACACTGTCTCTGCGACTCGTGGACTTTCGCGTTCGCTTGGACGTCGTTGTCGGCTCTTCGACTGCGGCAGCTTGCTCTTCTTCATGACGTTGTTCTTCAACCAAGCGCTGCTGCTTCTCAACCAAAATATTGGTTGCTGCTGTTGTTTGCGCTGGCACTGGTCCGTCCTCGTACTCGACATTGTGATTCTCCACCACCGCATCGAAAGACATCACGGACGACGCCGAGCGCGACGTGCGCAACCCGCCACCAGCAAGATCCGCGTACTCGTACTGGCCGACCATCTGCGGGGGCGACGGCATGGGTGTGCCGCTGTCGCTCTCGTCGTCGTCCGAGTCGTCTCGTCGTTTCTTCTTTTTCTTCTTCTTCTTGTCCTTCTTGCTCTTCTTCTTGTCTCGCTTAGCGCTCTTCTGGTGGTCTCGCTCCTCTTTCTGCTCCCTGAGCTCTTCTTGCTGCGCTTCAAACACTGTCACGTGCTGGTCTTCGCGCACGACATCCGTCTTGATCACGATCTTGATGGCTGTCGCTGGTGTCGTAGTGGTCACTTCAGAGCCGGGCTCTTGCTGCTCGGTCTCAGGCGCCGCCACAAGCTCCTGTGGCGCAGACTTGCGCTTCTTGCTCTTCGCCTGCGCCTGCTTCTTGAGCATCTGGAGCTGCTGCTTGAGTCGCTTCTTCTCGAGTGCCGCCTCCACTGCGATGCGCTCCTGCTTCTCGCGCTCTTTCTGCGCACGCTCGAGCTGTTTGCGCGCGAAAATGTCGCTCCGCTGGAGCTTCAGGTAGCACTCGAGACAGACGTCGACCTCTGCTTCCTGTCCCACTGACTGCAGCAGCTGCGCTTGGTCGGCTGGCAGAGTTGTAGCCGTCGTGGCGTTTTGCTCCGCTGTCGTAGACGACCCGACTGCAGTAGCAAGCGCTCCGTTAGTGATACCAGACGCGATAGGAACATTCGAGTCGACAGCCTCGCTCTTCACGTGGTTCACCCCATTCGCCGCCATCACCGTCGCCGTCATCTCTTCCTTCTTCATCTTCGCGCTCTCGCGCGAGATCTTTCGCCACAGCGACGTCGACTGCGTGTGGCACTCGACGCACACTCTCGAGAACACGGAGCGCTGCTCCACGATCGGCGCGGGCGCCTTGCGCTTCCCGCCTCGCGCGCGCGACGGCCGCGTGGTCGCCTTCTGCATGAACTCCCTCGGCGGCCACGGGCGTTCGCGCGAGAACTCGCCGAGCGGGAAGCCTTTGCCGTCTTTCTTGCCACTGGCGCCGCCGCTGCTTCCATTCCCACCCGCAGCAATCGCAATCGCATTCGCATTCGCACTGCCTTCTTTCTCGTCTCGATCGAGCGACGTGTCGTGCTTCAGGCGTCTCAGCGCGATATTCGCGTTGCCCACGAGCAGCGGGTTCCACATGGGCTCGCGCACGGGCTCGTACGAGAACATGTCGGGCGTGTGGTAGTCCCACTGCGCGTTGCGCTCCGCAAAGCACTGCTGGCGCAGCAGCTCCAGCTCCGTGTCGATGCGCAGCGTCATCTCCGAGATGCCCTCGCCGACGATCTCCACACTGTCACTCTTCTTCTTCTTCTTGCTCGTCTCGCCATTCCCATCTTGCGCGTTGACGACGCCGACCACCACCTGCTTCGTGTCTTGGTAGAACCGCAGCAGCTTCTCTCGGATCGCGTCCCGGGAGCTCACGTCGCCAAACACGTCCACCACAGCAACATTCACATGCGCATGCGCATAATCTTCCCCAACACCATTGCCATCAAACGCCTCGTAGTGTAGCGGCAGCAGCGCGCGCGGGGGGTCCACGCCGCAGGTCTGCGCGTGGCGGGGCAGCAGCGGCAGGCCGTCCACGCCATGGGTCGTACTTAAGGGGAAACCCGCCGCCAGCGTCGACGCCACCGCCGCTGGTTTGACGGGCTTCACGGACGGCGACGCGGCGGTCGCGAGGGAGGCGGAGACGGACGCGCCATGCGCTGCGCTCGGACGCAACGCGGGCGACTGAGTGCTGTTGTGGCTCTGCATGCTCTGTCTGGGAAGGCGGCGCTGGCAGCATCAACCAGTTCGCTCAGTCACACAAACTCAAAAGCCAACGCTCTTGGCTTTGTTTGGTCTTGTACCAAACAATTTGAACCAACACAGAGCGAAAATAGAGGAGAAAGGGGTGGGAAGGGGGAAAAAATAGGGTCTATTATTTTTGGTCTAGAACAAATGATGCCAGCAATACGTAAATAACGCATGAGTTGGAGCAAGCTCATCGAGAGAGCCAAAATACGGAAGATTTCCTTCTTCCGTGAACAATTTAAATAGGAATTTGTACGCAAGAACTAGTAGATACGTAGATACGGGGTTTTACCTGTAACAACGTTCTATTCGGGCAGGGAGGTCGAAAATGTACCGTTACATACGATATTCTAGTATTTCAACCCAGAAGCTGGCCACGACCCGTGGGTCCAGATCAAACTACAAGTATAATCCGACATACTTTACGCAAGTATAACTTCTATTGCTTTAATGTATAATTATGAAGAAGGGTTTCTCCCCCCTCTTCCATCGATCGCTGTCACCATTCCCAGCAGCAATCCAAAAGCCCAAGAGCTACACACAAGCGACCCGCAAGACACACACACACACACTCGCGGCAGACACAATGGCCGACAGCACCGCCGCCCAGGACGCCCCTCGCCAGGAGGAGGACGCGCGCAAGGTCAACTTGGTCTCCATGGACGGCGACAGCTTCGAGGTCTCGCGCAGCGTCGCCTCCATGAGCGAGCTCGTCAAGACGCTCATCTCCGGTACGCTTTTTGCTTTTTATTTGCTGTTGAATGTGTGCGAATGGGTGTATGCGGCGGGCTATGGAAGAAAGATTTCTCGCTGTATGCCTGTATGTTGTATGGAGCGAGCGTGAAGGCAGCGTATGCGTGTATTTGTGTGTGCTCCACCCACTGCTTCATGTGCCTTGTAGTGGCAATGTGGTCGTGTACAGATTGGCTAACGTGTTGCGTTTCTATTGTGTGGACGGACATATATCTACAGATGAGCAGGAAGACGACGAGGTGCAGGAGATCCCGCTGCCGAACGTGAAGAGCACGGTGCTCTCGAAGGTGATCGAGTTCTGCAGCCACCACCACAACAACCCGATGCGCGAGATCGAGAAGCCGCTCAAGAGTTCGGACATGCACGACGTGGTGTCGGACTGGGACGCGAACTTTGTGGACATTGAGCAGGACATCCTCTTCGAGCTGATCCTGGCGGCGAACTACATGGACATCAAGTCGCTGCTCGACCTGGCGTGCGCAAAGGTGGCGAGCATGATCAAGGGCAAGACCCCGCAGGAGATCCGCGAGACGTTCAACATCGTGAACGACTTCACCCCAGAGGAAGAGAGCCAGATCCGCGAGGAGAACAAGTGGTGCGAAGAGGCCTAAGCGATGCGTGAGAGAATGAAGCGAGGTGGATGCAGTGTTCATGCTGCCTATGGCGGATGTGCATTCCCCATTCCGCATTTAAGATCGCCTCGGTCAAGCTCAAGAGGCAACCAAGCCAAGAAGAAAGAAACAAAAAAGAAGGAAGAGCTCTACCTGAAGAAGCGCGTGAGTTCTCTTCGCTTTTTAAATAATAGGATGTCCTCGTGGAAGAAGACAGCGATTTGCACGTGACGAAAAGCACCGGTGACGATACCGGACCATGATGATGAAATGGCAGGTAACGAGTGCGTTATTATTTGCTAATGGTGTGTGACTGAATTCTTTTTTTCTCTTTCACACAGCCTTTCACACCCAACGGACGGACACCAATGCTGCCTTGCGCTCTCGGATCACATTGCGTTGAATGCACCACGCGTTCAAGAGGCACGCACGTCTGCTCATGTGGCATTTGTGAGTGGCAAACTGAGCAGCACTCGCTCCTCTCACAGCTTTTACTTGATCTCAACGAATCGAGTCTCATAATGAATCTGTACCTACTCGGGGTTTGCCCATCGATTGATACGCCAAGCGCCACTTCGGCTCCTCAGGAACCAAGGCCGGCCGCCCACACGTTCATTCTTTCTGAATGTCAGATCCCATCGAAACGGACACTATTTTCGTCAGTGGCGGGCGAAATGCGTGCACGCATGACTACGGAATTTGGTAGAGCTTGCATACTACGTATTGATGATACACATGCATATTTTGGTGGTGGTTGGTTTGATATGTTTCATCCTTAATTGCGTGATCTCTTTGGGGGAAACAAGAACACAAACTCAACAGGACGGGCCGCTGGTATAAACGGTCGCTATAGCAGTCGCTTGTAAGATCTGAACGCACTGGAGGAGCATGTCACATCTGTCGCAAATAGGACTGCGAGAAGCCAAAAGGGGCGAGCGAGGCTCGTCCCCAGTCACTTCCCACACAAACACATACAAACACATACAGATAGATACACACGCAGACACAAAGGCTACAGTGCCATTGACTTTCGGCTCTTCAGTTCTGAGGGCAACGCTGCAGATTCTGGAATGGCCGCTCATCTCATCAGAAGCGCAAGCGCAACAGGTCAGAGGTCCGTTACCTTGTGTGGACCACCTCGTCAGCAGCGACCAATAGAAAATGACTGGCTGGTGGATAGTGGAGTCTTGAGACCTACTCTGTGCCCCAGAGTGTGATCTGGAACACTGTGTGGAGTTCGCCTCACTGAAATCAATGGGCTGCTCCACATGAACACAAAGACAAAATGTGTCGCGAAATACAGTGTTGCTTGCTATCTTTGATTATTCCTACTGCTTGCATATCAATCTCTCCCTTCTCCCAGGCTCTTCTTCTGCTTTCTTAGAATCGACACCTTGCAGCAGCATCTACGCTTTCGCATCTGCGGTTGGTCGTGTTAGAGTTCCTCCGACCTTGAAATTGTGGTTTTAGCTTCGCATCTGGGTGAAGCTGCTC
>JAADVK010001082.1:0-12170 GCA_023334975.1 Globisporangium sylvaticum | reverse complement strand
GCGCGCACGTGCGTCATCGACGGCTGCAACAACTACATTGTGGACAACCACCGTTGCTTCCGCCACGGGGTATCTGTTTATCGCACACTGTTCGATTGTTTTGTGAGGTAGGTGCTTTGACTTTTTTATTTGTGTTCGTGCACTGTGTTGCTGTATTTAGGGAGGCAAGCGCTGCTCGATCGATGGCTGCAACTCGAGCGCCAAGCAGCTCGGCTTGTGCTGGCGGCACGGTATGATTCAGCATGGAGCAAAGTCGTTGGACGATTGGAAGTCATGACCTGGAAATGCTTTGGTTTGTTGTTCGTTCATGTTTGTAGGTGGCTCGGTGCTCTGCAAAGTCGAGGGCTGCACCCGCGGCGTGAAAGTCAAAGGACTCTGCTGGGGCCACGGCGGCGGCAAGAAGAAGAAGAAACCGGCCGTCGTCGCTCAGCTCACAGGCTTCTCAGGAGACTCTCCTGCTGGACCACGCTGCATCTTCGATGGTTGTCAGAAAACTGCGATTCTGCACTCATTCTGCGATGTGCACTCGCAAGAGGTGGTGCGGCCAGGGTACGTCTTTGAGCTGTGAAGATAAATTAGAGTGGAGTCGTGGAGGACCAAGAGCAAAACTTGCCACGTTGCTTTCCGAGATTAGTTGCTGTTTAGCTTACACAATGAAAGCGTTCGTCTATCTGTCCATGGTGGTGCTAGTGACCAGTTTGTTACCTCAGAAACAAATGTCAACGGCTAGGATCCGAGCCAACGTACCTTCGATGATAAAAGCTGTGGATTGGGGAGCGCGACTGGCGGATGGTTGGCCCGTCACTCGACGCAGTCCCGATGCGCGGCTTGGAAATCTCGAGTTCGCTACAGACAAATATCACAAATACAGAGAAGAGCATCACCCATTTCTTTCGTACTTCGAAGTGCCTCTGCAGCGCTCTTGTCAGTTGCCTCTTTCATCAAGTTTGTCTGCGACTGGCGATTGCGCACTCCAAGCTCAACGTGTTCGCGCATGGGATGGTTCGTTGCTGTGGGCTGCCGCATCTTCAACCAGAGCACCAATCTATAGGAGACACCAAACACATATATGATTATACAAGGCGGACTCGCTCGCTTGCATCAAGCCTGGTCCATGCATCTTGCCGTGGGTGTCGTGGTCTGAGTCGTTCAGCTGCTTCGTGGAGATTGCTCGTGCTCGGCTCTCAGGTTTTCCTAAACCAAGCTGCAGTCATTGAACGTTTCCAGTGTCGATCGATTTGAGCTATGGAGATTACGATTCAAGCAAGCTAAATCGCTTTCTTGAACACTCGGAAAACAAGAAAGCAGTACAGGAAATACTACGTCCATCACTTGCATACCTGTCACGCAACGCTTCTTCGACGTCCAGCTCTAGACTCGTTGTGCGATATTCGGCTAAAGAGAGAACGCGAAAGCATCCCCAAGTTGCAGTCATAGCCAAACCTGTCGAAGTAGCATCCGCAAGCGCAAGCGCAGCTCAAAAACAACTCTGTATCAAACAAAACCGTTGTATGTGTTTCATTTCTCGACACTTTACCGATATGATCAGTAGCAACTTTGAATGTACTTACAAAGTATTGCCTTCGATCCTCTTGCGATCGATACTCGTACGCGCTGCGAGCATCCAGATGCAATTTCTGGCGACACCACTCCCACCACCACCATCACCAACTTCAAAAGTGACGTCACGAGCCTCTGTGGTGCAGTGCACCGCTCAACCAAGTTTTCGCCTCATCTCCACTCCCTTCTTCTCGCTTGTTTGCTTGCTGTTGTTTGCTTGCTCTCTCTCACTCTCTCTCGCTCGCCTGCATCGCTCGGGTATCCAAGATTTTTCAAGAGTAAGACGAGCTCAAAGAGATAAGATCACTCTGGTTGGTCGCTTACCTCCACAGTAGAGTCGCCCGCGATCACACTGTTTGTCCTGCTCCATGCGATCACCATTTCGATGTTCTAGTCGCGGCTAGCAGCTACCTGGTCGGTCAGGCTTTGCAGTCCGCGTGGCGAAGACGCTATGCTGCTTGCTCGATTCTGTGGTCGATAGCTGTTCCCCTTGTCAGCTGTAGCTCGCGTTCTTTCTGGTGGTCGAGAGCTGCTGAGCCGAGAAAGCCGAGACCCGTGAAGCGAGCGTCGTTTTTAATGTTGCTAACCCCAGACGAGACTTATCGTAGCATGCCCTTCGCGTTCCCTCGCTATTTGGTCTCCTCCTGTCTCGATCTCTGCATCCACTTGCACACGTACGTACACACAGTCAGTGAACTGCCGTCCTGTCGGTAATGAATCACATAGAACAACACCGTAGTCGTTCTTCTCCTTTCGGGAATGGATACGTACAGCGCAATGCTACTCGCTCAGTAGTTGTTCTCACCAGTAGCAGCAACACCACCCAGCGGCGCCATCAGCAAAGCTTCTCCTTGGAGAGGACAGTCGCGATGGTTCCCCTCCACACCATGGCTCTCTGTCTTGCTGCGCAGATGCGACGGCGCTGAGCTCACAGTCGTGACCCACTGCACGTCCTCTGATCCGTGTCGTGAGGCTGCGCGTCGCTGTCAGCACGCATGACCCTGGGCTCTGGTGGCAGCGCTGCTCTTGCGGCTCCGGCAGCGTGGACGGACGGCCGACCATGGGGGGAGAAAGACGCCGCTCGCCTGCCTCTCTCTCTCTCTCTCGTTTTCTTGGCTTGGACGACCAACCAACTGCCGTGTTTGATGATGGATGACAACAAGCAAAGTCTCCACAGGGCGGACAGACGACCACACGACTAACCAGCACGCGGCGAGAATAGTGTGGCAGAATTGGTGTGCTACATCGATTCTCTCTCCCCTTTCGACGTGTCTTGTTTGTCGATTATCGAGATAGAGGGAGTTCTGTTTGAGAAAAGGCGGCTTGTGGTGATGCGTCTTCTTTGAAGCGCTGGCTGTTCGTGCTCTCCCTTCTGTTTACTATATTAATACCTTTTAATAATAATATGTGGATACATATACTACACAATTTGTTCAATGTATGCCAAAAACGCCTCTTTTCTTCAATAACTGTGCATACGTATAGAAACTCCACCAGATAGGGAGTATCTACTTGTACAGGTCACCCCTCATTCACCAAACTCCTCGCTTTTTTACCTTTCTGGCAGGACGAACTAACCCAGCGCAGCGCACAGCCCCCCCAGTCCCAAAAGCGTCCACTGCGCAAGGCAACCGCTCGCTTACTCGCACACACAACACTTCTACTGACCACGACCACCCCGCGACCCGCAGCTTCATCTCCCTGTCGACAGCCATGGACGCACTCCCCCTCTCTCCGACCTCCGCTGTTCGCTCGCTCCATGCTCTGCGTCACCTCACCTCAACCAGAGGCAGCTCTCTACCACTGCCGTCTTCTCACGACCCACGTCCTCCTCCCCGCTTTGAACACCAGCAGCAGCCGCATGTGCCGCCGCCAAACCCGTCGCTGCGTCGCATCCTCGAGCAGCGCAACCTGCTCCCCACGCGCGAAGTGCCGGCAGCGCTCCAAGCTGTCCCTGTCTCGGCTACTATTATTGGAGCAAACGACAGCCCATCGCTGCCGCAGTCGCTGTTGCCGAGCTTGCGATACGCTCGCATGGCGAGAGCTGAACGACTACCCAAGTACCCAGACCAGGGGCGACGCTCACTGGCGAGCAGCGACAGTTCCTGCTATGACTACAGCACCAGCAGCAGGAGCAGGAGCAGGAATAGCGAGTACCACTCATCACACCGACAGCAGGAGCCCCCGCTCCAGACACAGCGTCATCGACAGTTCCCACAAGAAACAGCACCAGCGACGTCACAGGCTCCACCTGCGGCTCCAATGTCGCAAGACAGCAGCACACATTCATCAACTACTCGTGGCTCGGGTCACAGTCGTCGACGCACGATGACACCTGAAGAGCGACGCAAAGCGCGCACGTGCGTCATCGACGGCTGCAACAACTACATTGTGGACAACCGCCGCTGCTTCCGCCACGGGGTATCTGCCTGTTTATATAGTGTCTTTAGACATTGAAGTATGCGTTTGATATGCTTGTCTCTGTTTTGTCTCGTTGTTTCTGTGCTGTGTAGGGAGGCAAGCGCTGCTCGATCGATGGCTGCAACTCGAGCGCCAAGCAGCTCGGACTGTGCTGGCGGCATGGTACGTGAGCATGACAGAGCCTTCATGAAGTTGATATATGATGACCTGTAGTCTCTCACGCGTAATTCGCGTGTGATCTCTGCTACACGTCCAGGTGGCTCGGTACTCTGCAAGGTGGAGGGCTGCACTCGCGGCGTGAAAGTCAAAGGCCTCTGCTGGGGCCATGGAGGCGGAAAGAAGAAGAAACAGTCGACCGCTCACTCTACAGCTTCGTCTTCTGACTCCTTTGGACCTCGCTGCATCTTCGACGACTGCCAGAGCGGTGCGGTTCTCCATTCTTTTTGCGACAAACACTCGCAAGAAGTCGTGCGGCCAGGGTACATCTTTGAGCTGTGAATGAAAAAAGGAGATGCAAACTCAATTAATGTTTCCATCGCAGCCTTCATATTATGTCATTCATCCCTTTAGCACCTAGCTTTGTTTGTAGCTAGTGATGACGATTTGAGGCATGAAGAGTTGCTGACACCTCCACGCTACAGCAAAATTGTTGGCTTTGTGTACGGCGTGTTTGTGCTGGACAAAGTGATTTAGCCTGTTTATTTCTTGGTCTTGTCTCGATAATCACTAGCTGGATTCTAGTCACCCCGCGGGGTAGATATTTTCTCTTTTATGTTCTGCGAACCAATAGTGCTTCAATTCCTAACATCTCACTCCAGTTCTCAAAATCCATTCAATCTTGGTGTGTGCGTTGCTGCTCAAAGCCGACCAAGCAGCATTTCGAGCGAGACACTCGCCTCAGAAATCTCTTTTCATGCCTTCATAGTTCACTTTTCAATCGCAACGCACCGCCAGCCTGGATCCGCTTCTCAGGTCCAAGCCAAACACGCAACGCACGCGAGTCCGTAAACTGTTGCTCTTGGTTTTTGGTGTCTGAGAGAGAGATCTGGTTGGTGTCTGGGACAGTACAGACTCGGGAGGGCGGCGAGAGGGAAGGAGGGTCTCACGGTGATGAGCGAGCTCTCGCGTCAAGTGGAGACAACATCAGCGAGCAGTGGGGTCTTTCTGCTAACGCTCCTTCGTTCTATGCTGGATAGAAGACACGACCTACCGCGGATGGGGCTTTGCCAGCTCTGCTGTAGCTCTCTTGGCCTTGATTACACGACTGGACCACCTCCTTTCTCATTATTCTCGTTTCTTCCTGGTCGAGTTTCCCCTGCAGATGAAGTCGATTTCGGTGTATTGAGCTCCAGCTCGCAAAAAGCAAATGAGCTAACGGCCATTTCAAAATTCAGTGACAGACAATGGTTAAAAGCACGAGTACTTGATGAAATACGTACAAAACCCGACAACTTTTCCTACGAACCACAAATGCTGTACCTTGTGAAGAGCAACGGCCCGCGTGGGTTGGAGCACGGGCCATCCCGGATACATTCTGGTTGGCACTGGGCGAACTAGCTGGTCGAGGTCGACCCGAGTTGCTTTGTTTGCTAGACGGGCAAACAAGTGGATCGAATCAACTCCGAACGCTGCCAACTCGAAAGGTCTAGCTCATCATAAAAAAACAAGACAACAAAAAAGATGCATATGCGTGAGCCGACAGAAACAAGGCACTCACTTGCTCAATCCCCAAATGATTTTACCTGATGCAAGCTCTCCGAAGTCGTTTGCAATCACGTTGAGCACGAGCAGGGCCGATAAAAACATTCGCGATCAAAGCCAACAAGGACGAGTAGACCACAATGCATACCTGGTTCGCGGTGGAGCGAGCCGACACGTGACACGACGTGTTCTCTCTCGCTGGACTTAGCAGCACACAGAGAGCTCCGGGCAACCGTAGTCTGCCATATCCAAGCTCACCCTGAGAAACAACAAACCCTCATAATAGAAAACAGGCACCACTTCACAACATAATCCTCACCCAGTCAGTTGCACAAAAACACACAACTACAGTAGTTTCATTTCACAATACCTTGACTGTGCCATACTTGGCAGCTACGAGCGAGCTGCAGAACGGTCCTTGGGCAATACCTCACATCAGGGGCACCACCAGCACAACTCCATCCCCTCGCCGACTTCTGTACCCCACCTGCAATGTGTTTCGCTCATAATAACTTCACGCTCGCTATTGATTCTCTTTCCGCTTTGCTGCCTCTGCGTGCTCTCTCGCACATCTGGTATGGGGTCTCCGAGTTTGATTTTTCCGTGCTCTCGTGAAGGTGGGTTGGATGGTCAGATCGGCACAACTCTCATGCTACGGCAACTACCAACAACTGTACTGCCGCGTGCGCCTCTTTCTCGATGCCCCCCTCAGCTCTGTAGTAGGCGCGACCTTCTTCTCGACCTCAACATTGCAACTCAGAGGCGCCGGATTGACTGAGCACATCTTTGGCGGTGCGCTGCCGCTAGATGTGCTCACTCCAATGTCGGTCGTCAGCTGCTGGATGCTTGTCTGGATTACTACCCTGATCGTAGAAATTCTCTTGTTGCCTGCAGCTACCCCTTTGCTCTGCGTCTCCTTCGCGTTGTTCTCATCGCTATCTGTATCGACGCCAACGCTCACACGCTGGCGAACCCGCCATACCCCACATCATAAGTGGATTCATACGCACCGTTCCTAACCTGTCTTCAAAGCAGCAGCAGCAGCATCGTCACAGCGAAATCGGCACACGCTTCTCTTTCCGAAGCCTTCACCCAAAGACGCATATACCACCGAGATCCTAGTGAACGTACTCTGCGATGCGATAAGTCGTGGATTGGGCAGCACGAGTGGTGGATGGCTGATTGATTGGTCTCTCGCTCGAAGGAGCTCCGACGCGCTGCTTGAACATCACGAGTTCGCTGGTGAGAAGTAACACAAATGCCCGAGAGTGATCATCAGTGCACACCTTTCATGAAGTGTATTAGTCGCCTGCGACCTCCTCAAGCTCAAGTGTCGGAGCAGCGGATGGCTCTTGTCGGTTGCTGTCAAAGCACGAATCTACAGGGCAACAACAGACACACAACAAACAGACCATCGCGCCTGGCAGACTCCCTCGTTTGCATCAAAACCTGAATAATCCCCAGCCACTTGTATCACGTTAGGCGATGAAGATACAAAAAAACAAGAAGCTCACCCGACAGAAAAAAGCAAATTGGCCACAATTCATACCTGGTACGCGCAACGCTGCGTTTGTGATTCAGGACGTGTCTCGTTGTGCGGTAGACACTTCGTTCGCAGCTAAAGACAACGAGCCCAAGCCTTTCGTAGCACACCTGTCGAATACATAGTCGCCAGCTGTCCGCAACCACAGCTCTCAGCAACTCGATATCAGCGGTTTCGTTTCGTGGATTGCATTTTCAACACCTCGATGGTCCGAGCTTCAGGAAACTTGCACGTCAGTGCTTTCCCCCTACGATCTTTGTGGTATGTTGGCACATTCATTCACAACTAGATGCACACAAACAAACCCACACACCAATGCAGCTCGGTTAGTAGCAAATCATTCTCTCAGAAAGCGACAAGTGCACAGGCTCGTTCTCCCTTGGTGCATGGTTGCTACATCACGATCAGGAACATAGCGCTCACTCGGTGCCTTGCTACCCACAGCTGCGTCATCGGTTGTGCTGCTCCGTTCAGTGCAATCGTTTTCACACCACGCCTCTCTCTGTGAGAACGGCACGAGCTGCCTGCAATTGCATGGTTTCTCCTTCCAGTGAACAACAATAACCATCTCCTCTCCAAATCTAAGTCCTACTCTATCTGCGCGATCGATCCCATGGTACTCACCTCTCACTCGTTCCTCACCGTCGTCGTCACCAGCATCGCATCCTACTGCAGTCTCTGCCTGGCTGCCGAGGTGTCTTGCAAGCGCCCTCGCTCGCATCGAGTCTTCCAAGAATGGCCCCCGATGTGGTCGTTTCTCTCTGGAATGAGAATGTTCACGAATGAACTGGACAGACGCAATCATGAACAAAGCTCAAGTAGCCGTAAATAGTGTGGTTGAGTGCTCACGCATATGCGAATCTGGCTAATTGAAATGTTATTTACGATAAAGTCACGTTATTAAAGGCAAATCGCGTCAAATTGTTCTTCCATAGTACAGCATGCGGATCATGAAGGTGACACTTCACTCAGCCACACTAGAATCCAGACAACTGTGTGGTCGTGGATCGCACTGTCGCCCTATTGAAGACCTTTTTTGGATTGTCAATCATGAGACTGCCCCATTCATTCGCGAATGTTCCCGTCGGTCGTCAAACAAGCAGAGAGGAGATGGAACAAAGGCGGCCGTCGCGGTTGTGGTGGCCCATGCACGCTTGCGAGCCACAAGAGCAGTGTATGCAATACAACACAACGCAACGCTGCCTGGGACTGTGGGCTGACGGCGATGCGCCTTCATGACTTGCGAGTGCAAGTGTGAAGTCACAGTGGCCAACCGTAGACGTCCACCGGAAAACGTTTTGCTGAAGTCGCTGGGTGGCGGTGGTGCTGCTGCTTCCAAGACAGGTAATGCATGTTCTTGAATGGGTTCGTGGAGTGGCGAGAGATGGGGAGTTTGAGTGCTGAATGGTGGTGTGATTTGTAATGATGAATCACTGAGCGAGACTGCTTATGAGTGTTTATGTATCCGTAGGTACAATTGCGAGTGGCCTCATCCATCGACGAGATAGACTGGCGAGCAAAGCAGCACAAGCAATCCGTGCAAAGGCAACCTGAAATCAGCAGCTCCGGGGACGTTAGACTGAATCGCGGCTTGATGAATCGGCAGCTGTCGAATCCAGATAGAATGCGAGCTTTTGCAGAACGAAGAGAAAAGCATGAGCGTTCTTTGCGTCGCTCTTCAGGCACCACCACGCGCCGACGACCGTGCCCCGAGCCAGGTATTGCTGACTGCATGTTGCTGATGACGCTGTAGCTGTCTTTCCTGGCCTCAGTTGTTGTCGGTGAGCTGACGTGAGGGAGTGGTGTGGAGTAGCAAACCATCTACTGCTACCGCTGTCGCTGATCTCCGACCATCTCGGTCGACCTTATCGTAGACTGAACTCATGGGGGCCATCCATTGTGGACAAGGCGTAAGCGCGGCAAATGCGAGTCTCCGCCAACACCAGCAGCCGTAGGTGCAGCAAATGGGCTCGGAGGGGACAGGCTTCGCGTTTCCAAGATGCCGTGCAGCAACTGCTTTGGTGTTGAAGGAAGCTCCTCGAGCAAACGACAATCCTGGTGGTCGCGTGTGTGTTCGTCGTCGCTTTCGGGGCCGTTCGAGCCGTCTCTGGACGGATAGTCGTGACGCAGAGAGCACAGCGCTGACGCCCGAGACGTGGGACGATCCGTCGCTGCGAGTTGGAGGGACGGGAGCCAGCTCTGTTAGTAGCAGCGCGCGTGCGTGACGTACGCTAGAACTCCGAGGCAGATCGTTCGTACACGATCACTCCCGCTTGTGAATGGGTTTTGCGCTTGGTTGTTTGTGGGTCGTTCGAGCTCGACGACCTGTTTAACTTATTATATAGTCACAACTTGTTGTACCAACAGACTGCATTTCTCGCTACCTTCCTCTCTATACTCATATTTTATTAAAGATAATCAATTTTTATGTTTGCGGCAAGTACAAAGGACATAAAGGATCGAAGCAACCGTATCAGACTAACGACGGTGTTTACAACGTTCAATATGGATGTTTCTCGATAACCAACCCAGGTGAATATAATTTACGTCATTTGTTCACCACTTCCCATATATAAACAGCGGTCGTCCATGGGGGGTCAATAACAGTTAGAACCGTAGCAGTAACGGTATTTACGATATTCTCACATTATGGTAAATAACGCTTCAAAGGTATCACGTCCAGAAGCAAACTTTCACTGGACAGTCCCTGTCAAGACCGAAACTTTAAAATATTCACTTTAATGGTGCACGGATTGCTTGCCGCACTAATCACGGCGCATGCTGGCAATCGTCCACTTTTTGGAGACTTTGCTTGTCAACTGTCCAACGTCGTCTTTTGCCGATCAAGCCGAGAGAACGACAAAGCGCGGGCGTCACACCGACCACGCTGTTGCCAGCGAGAGCGAAGTTGGCAAGACCACCTGATGCGTCGCTGACTGGGACCCAGCTGTTCGTTGTAGAGACGACCTCAGTGGCTGTCGCGTCAACATACCAGAGCAACGTACAGAGCAAAAGTGGTGGTGGTGGTTTATGGATGTCCTCTCAAAGGAGAAGGAAAGCCGATGCAGCTGCATGAAGGGAGTGACAATGCTGCAAGTCAACGAAGCGCGGTCTACCTGATGGTGTGTACACCAATGCGGGTGGCAATAAGCACTCTGTGGAAACCGCCAATCTATTGTTCTGCATCTGTGGGTGACGCGGGCATCAATTAATCAGTTAACGTGTCTGTATGAACGTATATGTAGAGAGTGCCATGGCGACAACACAAGATGGAGCAATATGTCGGTGTGCAGATGAGAGTCAATGGAGGACGACTCGAAGCGCTCACGCATGCTGAACAGCTCAGTCGGCTTTCGAGTCGCCAAGATCCGTTACCAGTTTTGGTATGCTTCGCGCGCGCTATGATGATGAAGCCTGTCCAAGCGGACAAAGCTGGCTGCAGCCTCGCAGTGGGCAAGCACAACAGGCAAATCCAAGTCGACCCGAGATCTCTCCACTTGTCTGGAGGAGTCGCGAGCAAAGGAAGGCTTTTGAAAGGGTTGCAATTGAAAAAATGTTGCAATGCTTGCTAGAAACAGATCGAAAGTGTCCAACAGAGTCGGACGGCAGGATGAGACTCGTACGAGACGTACGTTGCTGCCAATCTGAATTCATCGCAAGAGCATGGAGGGAAATGCGAAGGGAGCAACGGAAAAGTAAAAGGTATGAATAAATAATTGATGAGGAGGATCAGGTGCATTTGGGTTATTGGTTTTGCATTGTAGCGGTATCGCCACAGCATGCGGGCGTGGACTGTGCATTTATATGTAGTTGCAGCTCGCGTTATCGACGAAAGCAGAGGAGACCACCTTCTTGTCGCCGAACCAAAAGCGAGCTGCGCGAGCCGCACGGTATGTGGAATTGATGACTGTGCTTTGGTGACGAAAGTGTATAGTTAATTGTGATGTGACTCAATGCAGATGTGATCGAATGGATCTTCAAAGCGCTAGATCATCGCAAGTGATCAGCAATGCGATCGGCGAGAACGCTCGAGGCCGTTGTCAACTACCAGGTACGAAGACAACGCCGAACTAGTCGGAAACGTGTTTGAGATCTTCCGCAAGTGTGTAGCAGCGAAGAACGAGCGCGGACGAGTAAGCAACGATGAGCCAATTCCGAGCACCCGACTTGATGGTGCTGAAGTGTTCTCCTTGCGAAAGAGCACAGCAAGAGCGAAATCCTAAGAGGTGGCTCATGATTGAATTGCTCTGGGACAACTCCAGTCATGATGTCATTCGCAATGACCCATTCTGTCGCCTTCCTCTTTAGGCTCTCACTCGATTTTTTTAAAAACCATTTATGCTGCATAAACCCACGATCACCAGTACAGCTACGAAAGATGGGTGAGCTTGAAAACAATGTTGGGGGTGGTGAGAGACTAACGGCAACTTACACCTTCCATTGTATGTTGTTGACGCAGATTTTGCAGCAGCACTGTTGGCAAGTCAACTTCTCTGTACGAACTGATTCGTTGTCGGCAAGGTCAGTGTTGTGATGACAAATGCGTTTGGATCCGAGGTTGCTGATGGGAGGAGACTGCGTGTTTTTGTGTGTGTCAGCCACGGACAGCGGGAAAGGAAGTGAGGTGGTGATGGAGAGCAGACTGCGCTGCTCCAGGATGTGGGCGAGCGTTGACGACGTGTGGAGCGGTGGCTGTCGGTCGAGGCTGTGAAGATCGTCACGGTCATTTGATGAGCGGGCTTGTGTAATGTAATGGCGGCGTAGAGAGTGGAGGGAGCGGCCAGCGGACACCGGAGAGCCCGGGAGCCTCATGGCGAGATACGATTGGGGGGCAAGCGAGGGTCGCGTGGCGCAGTCGTCTCACTTGGTCGCTCGATCAGTCAGACAGGGGGATGACGTACACTGGCGGTGCTTGCTTCTGGATGAGCCCTGTGTGCTACCAATC
>JAADVK010001081.1:0-12177 GCA_023334975.1 Globisporangium sylvaticum | reverse complement strand
CTCTCTCTCTCTCTCTCTCTCTCTGCTCCAGTCGAATGGGCGCAGCCCCGCTCAGGCAGCCTGAGAAGAAGCTGATGCAAAGTGTGTGGGGGATGGATGAACCAGCAGCTGGCAGGAGGATGCAAGTCCAGCTGCGGCTGCTTGGAATCCGGGATTGCAACGTCAGGGTAGTAGCGTGGTGCACATTAATTAAACACTCGTACTTTGCAGGATACTTACCATGTTTGTACTCTTTCGTATTTGTTAAAAGTCATTGCTGTCTTTTCCATTTGGCGCCATTTCGGGCAAATTCACTGCACAAGCAAGCACCAAGCAGGATTGATGAAGGACGATGACTTTGACGACGATTTCTCGCTGGACGACGGCTCCGAGGAAGAGGAGGACGACGCGTTCTCCGCTGCCTCCGAAGAAGACGGCGACAGCGACGAGGATGACCTCGCAGAGTCCGACTTTGACGACGACGCGCCAAAGGCAAAGCGCGGCAAGAAGGCGCCTGCTGCTGCTGTGACGGCGAAGGGCAAAGCGGGGGCAGCTAAGAAAGCAGCGCCTGCTGCGGCAGCAAAGAAGAAGCCTGCGAGCAAGACTGCGGCAAAGCCCAAGAGCAGCCCTGTGAAGAAGGGTGGTGCGTCAACCGTAGCGTCTCCTGCTGCCGCTGCTGCTGCACCAGTTCAGACCATGAAAGCCGGCGATGCGAAGGCCGCTGTGCTTGACTACATGCGCAAGGTGAGCTGGCAGTACTATCGTTTGTTGTGAGTGCTAATTTGTTGGTAGTACTAGTACTGACTTGGTGTGTTTGTCAGACCAATCGACCGTACAGCATGCTGAACGTGTTTGAAAACATGCACCGCGTCATCGCCAAGCCGTCTCTGACAAAGATCCTCGACGACCTCTGTGATAAGTACGTAGAGCGCTCTGTTGATACTGTCACTATGCTGATCGACCTCACCGACTATGGCTGTGCAAAACAGAGAGGAGCTGATGAGCAAGACGTACGGCAAAGCCAAGATCTACTACATGAACCAGAACAAGCTGCCCGTGCCATCGGCGGAAGAGCGCGCGCGGGTCGAGCAGCAGATCAAAGCCACGGAGGCCGAGTGCGCGTCGATCGAGCAGGAGCTCAAGGCGAGCGAGGCCACGTTGTCCAGCATCAACTCGCAGATCTCGGACGCCGACTTGGAGACCGCACTCGCAGCGCTTGAGGAAGAACAGCAAGCGCTGCAGAAGAAGCTCGCAGCACTTGAGAAACCTGGTCAGAAGCCGTTTTCGCCCGGGAGGAAAGACGCGCTGAAGCGGAAATTCAACACCTACCGGGTACGAGCGAAGCGTCTTGAGGGTATTGAGCTACTCTGTCGATTTTGACTAACGATCTGTGTGTGCTGGTGAGCTTGTTATGATGCTATGATAGACTGCGTGGGTGCAGCGCAAGCGCATTGTGGTGGACGCTGTGAACCAGGTGGCCGACGGCATGGAGAAGAAACCCGCAGCAGTGAACACGCTCATCGGCGTTGAGACCGACGCTGAGGTCGGCGTGAAAGAGATCCCGCCAGCGATTATTTAATGAGCCCGAGAAGCGACATAAACAAGTGCCTGGAGGCACCATTGATCAACCAGGAAATCCACATTTTGTACAATTCTATGTGTGGTGCATCGCGCTTGCGAACGGCAGTGAGTAGACAAATACATTGATATGTACCTATGAGAGTCTAGGCATGCGCCAAAGCAAGAGCTTGGCTTGTTTAGGACTGGGATCGCGCTTTCTTCTCGGCGATCTCGCGGTCTCGACGGTCCTGTAGTTACGTCAAGCACAATAGCAATCGGTGGTCAGCAATTCGTAATACATAGTATCCACAGACTCTGGCACAGAGTGACCGACAGGCACAGGACAAGCTGCTCACCTTGAGACACTGCCTGTAGCGCTCGAAGAACGCGCTGCAGTTTTCAGGCTTGTCTTCATTTTCTACGTACACAGACATACACAGACATTCTGTAAGGGCCACTTCGATAGGGGTTTGTCGTCCTTCCAACAAAGAACGCACCGAAACTGGTGAGGCACTGGAGCGACTCTCGTTGCAGCTTGGAGCATTCCTAGCCCACACACATACACACACACACACACACACACACACACGCACAGCCAGCAACAGAGAGATCACGAGTCATGTCAGCACTTGGTCACCATGCAAACGCACTCATGGCGCAACTGTGCAGCGCAGAAAGAAGGCGCACCGCGTTGTCAAACTTGGAGTGCGTGGCGCGCGGCATCTCGTCTCCGCTGGTGTTGCTCTTCAACTGCGTACTGAGTGTGCGACTATTTGGCAGTCGACTTCGAAGAGCTTCGGCCATTGTTAATGAGCGGCTTTCAATACCTGATTTGAATCAGTTATTTGTTGGAAAAACCTTTGAGGTGTCTCAGCAAACTTCAATTTGCAAATGAAGCCCTGTTCACTTGACTGTGTAATAAATGTACGTGGCTTGTGTGTGGTCTGCCGCTCTATATGTCCCTTGCTTGCTCTAGACCGCGATGTGGAGGCCCGGCGTGGACATGTTGTCGTACTTGGCGTCCTTGTTGTCGGCCTCTGAGAGGCGGGCGTTCTGCTGCTGCTGCTGCTGCTGGCTTCCTGGGGTGAACGACTCGCGCGTGAGGGCGTCCGCGTTGTTGAGCTTCTCCTCAAAGTCCGCGTCCATGTCCTCGAAGCCCTGCTCGTTGTCGAACATGCAAAAGTACGTCAGCGGGATCGGCACGAGCGTGATGCCGGCGGACGTGTAGAACGCGCCAGAGTAGCCGTAGCCGTCGTGCTCGACCCAGATGGAGAACCCGAACGAGCCGATCGCAGCCCCCGCCTTGCCCATCGCGGCCGAGAACCCGTGGCACGTGCTGCGGATCTGTGTGGGGAACATCTCAGTCGGCATCACGAACGTCGACGTGTTGGGCCCAAAGTTGAAGAAGAGCGCGAGCCCGCAGAGGATGATGAAGAGCACGGCGTTCTTCTTGAGGTCGTCCCAGAAGATCGCGAGGCACAGGAAGAGGATCGTCATGACGAAGAAGCCCTGCAGCTGGATCAGGCGTCTCCCCATCTTGTTGATGAAGAACACCGCCACGTAGTACCCGGGGAGCGCCATGAGCGCCACGAACGCGTTCTGCACGCCGACCGTCGAGAGGATGCTCGCGGAGAACAGGTTCTGCGCGTGAAACACGATGTCAAAGAGGAACCACGTGCCCGCGCACCCGAGCAAGCTGCGGCCGTAGTGCTTGAGGATGAACGCGAGTCGAGTGCGCTTGCTGCTGCCATTCGGGTTCAGGTTCACCGTGCGGCCTTTTTCCTTGGCTGCCTTGTACGCCTCGGCCTCTTCCGCAGACACGCGGTAGTAGCACACGATGCACGCCGGGATGACGCCGAGCCCGAAGAGCAGACGCCAGACGATCTCCAGACGCTCCTTGGAGTTCATGCCTTTCGGTCCGTTCGCCAGCGCCTGGACGAGCAAGTTGCCAAGAATCGACGCCGTGAGCGAGCCCACGCCCTGCAGCGAGAATGCGAGCGCGACGCGGTGGTTGCGGTCCGAAACGGAGGTCGCATCCTCCGCTGTCGACGACGCTGCGAGCGGGTACTCTCCACCAATGCCGATGCCCAACAGTCCGCGAGCGATGACCAGGAACCAGAGCGTGTTGTGGCCACTGCCGCCGTACGCGACGGTGCAGAGAACGCCGCCAAAGATCAGCAGTGCGCACGTGATGATCATGTTGACGCGGCTACCAAACACGTCGCCCAGGTACCCGAAGAGCAATTGGCCGATCACGGCGCCGATCAGCGCCGCTGCGGAGACCGAGGACTTCATGTTGGGGGTGTACACCTCCTTGCCGTACTGCTCCGTGAGCACGACGTTGACGATGTTCATGACGAAGAGGTCGTACGCATCGTTGAAGAAGCCGAGCCCGCGCACGAGAAACTTGTTCATCGCGCTTGAGACTTGGGAGCAGTTCTTGGAAGCCGTGTGGGTGTGCGCTGGTTTTCTGGTGCTTGATGGTGGGAGGTCTGGTTGACAACTGACTGACTGACTGACTGAGACGAGTGGAAGGTTGGGCGGTGGGTGGTTTCGTGAACTCTTGGTGGTGCGCACCACTTATTCCTCTGAGGCTGCCTGTCTGTTGTCGCACGACGATCCTTTTTCTTCCCATGTGGCGGCTTTTGCTGTACCTGACTGGGCGTGCGTCAACCAGCAGGATCCCAAGCTCTGCATGTTGGAGACTGGAATAACTCTGTCACGGGCTTGAATGAAACCTCTTGGAGATTCGCTTGACTGGGGCAGAAATCTTCAAAGCGTTTCCTTGGTCGAAATTGGCTTGTGTGGTATCTGTGAACTCGCACCGGCGCTGAAGCGATGCCGCGTCCAATTGGGAGGCAACGCGGCGATGAATCAACTTCGATGATCGCTGCCCGCTTGCTTGAATGGCTCTACTGGGAAGGAAGAACAGAACTGGACGGCGCAGCACTCATCAAGACGCGCTTTTCAAAAATGCAGACTTGAATTTCTATTTGGGGGCTAATTCTCAGAATGCAACCAAGATACAGACAAAATACATAGCTGCCCAAAAAGCGCGCAAATGGACCTACAGCTTACCAAAAAATACCGCGATGGGGTAGATGAAGCCTAAACTACTATCGACTCGATGAGCCAATTCCACCAGAAGCCGATGGCGGTGAGAACTGACACGAGCAAACTTTTTACACTCTTCATGTGTGCCTACTGAGCCTTCACCTTGGCAGCCTTCGCTTTCTGCTTGCGCTGCTTCTTCGACTGACCACTCGACTCTAGAGCCTTGCCGTTCACCTTCTCCTTCTTACCAGCAGGGGACGACGATTTCACAACCGACGAGAACGATGAGGATGCTTGGATCGATGAGGACGACGATGACGCTTGGGTCAAATCTTGAGAGAACGTCATGGAGTGAGCCTCCGACGAAGTGACCACCTCAAACTCTTCCATACTGAAAACGCTCGATGAAGTTTCACTCTCGACAGTCGTCTCAGTGCTGATCTTGTCGATCTGGATGTTCTCCACCACATCAGTCACACCACCGTTTTGAATAGCAGCAACTGTGGTCGAGGATTTTCCTTGCGCCAAGTAGACCGTCAGCAGCTGCACGGCGTGCTCGAGCTGCTTCTTCGTGTGAAGGGACGAGATAAAGAAGCGCAGGCGGCACTTGCCTTCTTCAACGGCAGGGTACACAATCGGCTTCACGTTGATCTTGCCCTTTTCTGCCAGGAATTCGGATGCCTTGGCAGTAGCAATCGTCGAACCGATAATCACCACCACGACTGGAGCGCCACGGAAGGTCGTTTCACAAATTGTCAGCTTCGCCTTCACACACAGATCGAAGAAGTAGCTGCTTCTTTCCTGGAGCTTTAACGTCCGGGATGGGCTCTTCGTCATCAGCTGAAGAGACTTCAAGGCAGCTCCCGCACACGCCGGAGAAAGACCGACAGAGAACACGAATCCACCGGCACAGTGCTTCAGGTACTTGATGACAGCAGTCGATCCAAGAATGAAGCCACCAACCGAACCAAGCGCCTTGCTCATCGTTCCCATTCGCACATCCACGTCTTCAGGATCCACGTTGAAGTGCTCAACAAGACCACGTCCGTTAGCACCCATAGTACCGAACGAGTGCGCTTCGTCCAAGAACAGAATCGCCTTGTACTGCTTCTTGATGCGAATGATCTCTGGAAGGTTCGGGATGTCACCATCCATCGAGTACACGCCTTCAGCAACAATCAACACGCGACGGTACTTGGTTCGCAGCTTAGAAAGCATTCGCTCGAGCGCCTGGGTGTCGTTGTGCGGGAATGGAAGAATGGTAGCACCACTCAGGCGCTGACCGGTGACGCACGAGTTGTGGTTCAACGCATCGCACAAAATCAAATCGCCCTTGGAGACCAAAGAGTCGATCGTAGCGACGTTCGCAACCCAACCGCCGACGTACAGGATACTGGCTTCTGCCCGGAAGAAACTGCACAGAGCCGCTTCAAGCTCCACGTTGATTTGGGTCTGACCGACAATTGGAGACGAGCTCATCGTCGTGCCATATTCCTCAATCGCCTTCTTGGAAGCCAATGCCACATCGTGGTTCGAGGCGTTCCCGAGGTAGTTGTAGGTGTTGAAGTTTACCATCTTTCTCTTCTCTGGGGTGAGGGTCTCCAGGAATGGAACGCGCAAGCCAGCAGCCTCGAACTCCTGCATCTGGGCGTACAGGTCTTGGATTTCTGGGAACGCATTGAAGTCGTAGCAAGAAGCATCAATCTCCTCCACAGTCCTCGCAAGCTCAGTTCCGGAGGCATTGTCGTTGTCATCCGTTTCCAATTCGCCAGTGGCTAAACCAGGTGCGCTCGCCAGCTTCAGAGGGGTGTCGTACTGGAAAAACGCGGAAGGAGGAACAATGCAGCTCAAGAACTCTCCCAACTCGGACGAGAGCCCAACAATCGCGATCGAGTCCAAACCATACGACGCCCAAGGGGTAGATGGGTCGATCGCAGCTGGAGCGGATCCATCTTCAGCAGGCTCGACTTCCTTCGCGATACGCTCGACAAGCCACGCCAAGATTTCAGCTTCCGACTTGATGTCCTCTGGCTTCTGGACAGGCTTCTCAGCAACGACTTCGGCTTCGGTGGTAGTTTCGATCACACGTTCCACCTCTGGCTGCTTGGTGATAACCGGAGCAGGACGGTGGGCGTCCTTCGACTTGTACTCGTACACTGGCTTTGGCAAGCTGTTCGTCAAAAACTTCGACTTCGCCGCGCTGCGTTGGATTTTACCGCTCGTCGTCTTTGGAATCGTCTTCTGGCGCAACAACACGATGGCTTCGCAGCGAAGCTGGTGCTCCGACAAGACAACCTTCACGATCTCGCGGCAAATCTCTTCGCAGATTTCCTTCGATGAGCCGTTCTTCACCTCGGCAACGAGCACGAGCGCTTCTTCTTGGTTCTTTTCAATCGAGAAGGCGGCGGTGCATCCAGGACGCACATGGTCGTGAGCGCGCTCAATCGAAGCTTCGACGTCTTGAGGAACAACGTTGCGACCACGGATAATGATCAGATCCTTGAGGCGACCTGTCACAAACACTTCGCCGTTGTGAAGGAATCCCATATCGCCGGTGCGCAGGTAAAGGTTGGTTGTGTCCTTCTCTCCAACAATTCGAGCGCCGAACATTTCTTCAGTGTACTCCGGTCGGTTCCAGTAACCAACAGCAACCGATGGACCTTCCACCCAGATTTCTCCGACTAGTCCATCCTTCATCTGCTTCTTCGAGTCTGGGTCGACAATCGCAATTCGGAACGTCGGCATTGGCTTGCCACAACCGACCAACGTCATGACGTTCTCAGCCGGTTCGGTTGCAGAGGCAATCACGACCTTGCGCTCAGCTTCGACAGTCGACTTCTTGATGCTGAGAATCGATGGCAGGTGGCGTTCCAAAGGATCTTGCCCGGTGCAGACCAACGTCACTTCAGCAAGACCGTATCCGCAGTTGAACGTCGTTGGGTCGAATCCAGCAGCCTTTTCGAACTTCGAGATGAACGCGTCAAGCGATTCGCGGCGGATCGGCTCAGCAGCGCAAATGGTTTGCTTCAAGGTGCTCAAATCCATCTTCGCGGCTTCGGCGTCGCTGGTCTTTCGTGCCGCAAGCGCGTAACCGAAGTTTGGCGCACACACGTGAGTCGCCTTGTACTTCGTGACAATGCGCATCCACATCGCTGGGTCCTTGATGAAGCTGATCGGCGACATGGACACACACTGCGCACCGGTGATGCATGGAGTGATGATGAAACCCACCAAGCCCATGTCGTGGTACGATGGCAGCCACGACACCAACGTGTCGGAGATCAAGATGCTGTCCCAGGTCTTCAACTGAGCGCGCAGGTTTCCGTGCGAGATCATCACAGCCTTTGGAGCAGAAGTCGAGCCGGAACTGTACTGGAAGAACGCCAAGTCATCGATCGTCAGGTTCAGCTTGGAGTCGTTGTAAAGGCTGCCAACCGAGTCCGAGATGGTGTCGGTGGTGAACCACTTCACGTCCGCTGGCCACGTCGTCGCGCTCTTGTCGACGCTGAAGAAGCCCTTCACTGTAGCCATCTTGCTCGCCAAGTGGTACGTTTTGTTGGTCAGGATCACCTTCGCGCCAGAATCCTCCACCATGCGGTTAAACTTTGGTAGGTCCTTGGCAAGCGTTCCGGGGTACGGTGGGTACACTGGGATGCCGATGGCTCCAGCGTACAAGCATCCCCAGAAGCCCATCGCGAAGTCGAGTCCAGGAGGGTAGCAGAGCATGACGCGGTCGCCCTTCTGCACTTTGCCCTCGGTCTGCAGCGTCGCAGCGATGCGGCGCGCCGCTTTGTCAATGTCTTCGTACGAGTAGTTGACCACTTCCTTGCCTCGATCGTCCAAGAACGTGTACACGATCTTCTTGCGCCACTTGCCCACCGCCTTGCGCTTGAGCTCGTCGACCACGACCTCGGTCGTGAACGTCGCGCCGTTCGAGCCGTGGTGCAGGTGGTGCGCTTTCTCGCCGTGCACAGGGGAGCGCTCTGGCTCGTGGCGCCGTCTCTTGAGCGGCGGCGAGCTGGCGGCGCTGACCTCTTCGACGCCTTCTTCCACTTCTCTGGCAGCAGCCTCGGCTGCCGCGTGCTTGCGCTTGCGGGCGTTGACCACCTGGCGACCCGTGTACACCGCAGCGACCGCGACCGACGCCGCCGCAAAGGACGCCGCCGCGACGACCTCGACCGCCATGGTGCCCACGACGTTCGCGATGAGGTCCGACATGGTTCTCTCTGTCTCCTGCGAGTCTGTGCCTGAACGAGGGGGAGTCTTGCTCTTGCTCTTGCTGCTGCTGCTGCTTGACGTGGCTCGAGCGGAGGGGGATGCGGAATGCGGGCGGGAAAACTCGCGAGCGCGGGCGAAGCTTTGGTGCACTTGAATTTCACTCACAGGAGGAAAGGGGGGAGCTGTGTGACAACAGCCACAACAGCAGAACAGAGAAAGAGAATGAGAGAGAGAGAGAGAGATACCGCCAGCAGGTTTGCAAATGTGGGCGTATGGATATGATTAATTGTATAAGTGAGACTACTGAAATGGAAATATTTACACAATAAGACGCCAAAATATGAGATTGTAGACATGATAATTACAACTAAACCATCATTTGCACCAATTCCTTTCATTTCATTACGAATATACACATTCCGCGCCATTTCTGATGGGCCGGCAAAACTGAACCCGTGATGTGTCTGCTGGCCCACAGCATACGTTGATCAAGTGTAATACACTTTGGGGAAACGGGTTTGGCGCGCTGAACAATTTGCAAACCCATTTACTCGATTTTTGAATTTCCCTGCGGTCGTGCATGCTTTTCAAAGTGGCTCACTATGCACTTCCAGAGGAACGCGTGGAGGGAATCTGGAGATGGGCCGGAAAAGTCACGACACGTGGCGGGGCTGTAATGGCGCTCACCGGTTTGATTCGGACCAGCTGGTGCTCGCTCAACGTTCAGCAGAGGGTGTTTTCGACCACCTTGTCCATTGCGAGACGCGAGTTCTGCATCACTTGGTTCATTGCGACTCTCTTCTTACAATGTCCTGAGAGCCTTCTCATTCGCGGTCAAGTGGCTCGTGACATCTTGAAGCGGTGCAAAGAGTTCGGAGCTCTGACGTCAGTTGACCTCCCAGAAGACCCAGTCTGCGACTTTAGTCACTTGACAGACAAATGGCTACATTTTGCTGTTGGGATCTTTTGATCCCGAGAACAAAGGCAACTTTGTGTTTCAAATTGCGGGCAGTGCCTGTCTGTGTATAGTAGTATCACGAAGCCCAAAACAATGTGAATGATTGGCAACATACTCGTGACGTTGAAGCTGTGAGCAGTAGTGCGCTACAGATGATTGTATATATGATGAATGCCTCAACAGACAAAAGTGCCCGGAGACATGGAGAAACCCCTGACTGCAGGTAAAGCAATTTGCTGGCTGGGGTTGGCTCTGTCAGCGAGTTTGGCACAGCACGAGCTCAGACCCTTTTGATAAGTATGTTTGACACCAAGCGATGCAATCCCGTAATGGAGACCTTCAAAGCTCTCACTATCTAATACTTCGCCCATGCACCAATCTTGCGACCCAATAGCAATTCTTACGATTTTGTACAGCATGAGCGGTAAATGGAGAGTTCGGCGTGGCAACCGCCACCAGTTCTCTGTATGCACCAGTCTGATGCCAGCAGTGAAAGTCTGAGTAAAGTACTCTCAGGGGACGGCCCCCAAAATGACTTCTCCTTGACCGACACCGGTCGCTTTTCACGCGTACGCCTTGCAACCTGTCATTGAGAGGCATTCAACGACAGCAACTGATGCGATTGTGGATGCTGGGTCCAAGCTGGGAACTTGTGGGCGAATAGTCTCCGCCACTTGTTCAACATTGATTCCGCATTAAGGGAATGAGTCACCCGCGCTAGCCTACTTGTTTATCATCTCGTACTTTCTGAGAATCAATCTCCCGAGTTTCCGCGTGTCAGGTGAAATCTTGTCGCTGTCGCGGACTATGGGCGTCTCACTAATCTGTAATGCTATGGGGGTCAATGCTCTCAAAACAAACTTGCAGTCGGAGTTGTCTCTTTCTTTGTAAATGGAAAGCCATACGTTCGTGGCGAACTGTTTGCCTGTAAGCACGCTGACGCAGGAAGTTCTCTCGAAACGAGTGGTGATGCTCTGTGCAATCGTGTGCTCTGCTGATGGATGTGACATTCACGGATTTTGCCTCCACCACGGAGCTCCTGTCACCCAGGGACACAACTCTCCTTTCGTGCGTGCTGGATGTCCCCAATAGTCCTGCAGAAATGCTCAGTCTCAAAAAGTTGCAGGATATAACGCACACTCTGGAAACAGAGACTCGCCGCTGCAATCGTGCTGAAATAAAGCACAGGACCTGCCACCAGTTGACCCACAACACTTCGTTTGCTCCGTGAGAAGTTGCACACCGGAACCTTTCGCTTTCAGGATCTCTGAAGTCCATGCTGGCACGCGACGACGACGAAGAAGAAGAGCGTGGGTACCAGCACATGTGTGCTTGCCGTATTGCTCTACTCGGTAAGGACGAACACTTCGCTCACATCAACGCAAAATGCGCGCACCAATTTCAGACTCCCACGATTGCGTATGTTCGTGGGAATCGTAGCAAACACAGCATGCATATCGAATACTGAAAACATGTCAACAAGTGATACTGCACGAACGTTGGGTATGTGTAATGAAGCGCTCATTCATACTACTTATACAGCGCATCCACGTCAAGCGTGAGCGGCTTCGACGAGACCTCCAAGTGCACCAATTGGCCGCCGTTATCAAACACAGTCGCATCCGAATCTGGATGCCAGCGCCAGGATCAAGAAGACCCACGACCCCAGGAGGGCGAAATCGCCCAACCGAGGTATTGCCGAAATCGACTCGGTCAATCCAGCTGCAAGAGTGAGCAGTTGCTCGTTGGCTTGACAAGCAGTCTGGCTGACTACAACCCACAGGCTCTACCTTACATGGTACCTTGAGTGAGTGTTCGACCTCTGATGCAAATCTGCTCCAACTGATCCCACGATCAGTCGCACAGCGTCTGTTGCCCTCACACCTCGCTGCTCTGATTTTGCAAGAGTCTCCCTGGTAGAGACAGCACATCGTACACAAATGAACACACGCATGCCCGTCAGTCTCCACTCAACTTCGCATTCTCATCAGCCAGAGATAACCAGTACCTCAAAGCACACACGCTTCCATACCGCGCCGCAACTTGTGGAACTTCATGTGCAGGCCTGCAACAGCAACAAGCGCATCACACTCATGCTGTTATTACTGCTCCACTCGATCAAGTTTCACCATGCAATTTTTCACCAACTCCACACAGAAGTATCATCTTTGGGAGGGTTTGGAAGGATATTGTAAATAAACAACGTGTGGATCATTTACTGGCTAGACACATAGGCATATCTTTTTTTCAGCACTTCATACTTACCTGACTGGTGTTCGACTGTGATCCATGAGGCGGTTGACATGAGCCGGAGCAGGCCCCTTGCACGCCGGTGCTGTAATGGTTCAGGAATGCTCTTTTGAGTAACTCCACAGTAGAATTTTTGGTAGCGGGGGTGAGCGCGTGCG
>JAADVK010001080.1:0-12181 GCA_023334975.1 Globisporangium sylvaticum | reverse complement strand
TTCCTTCGAGTCGCTTTAATACTCGCATCTCCACTCCAGTTTATTCAGGAAACCCGGAACCGTAGATTCCAAACCCGAGAACTTGAAGCGCTGAATGTCAAATGGTTGGATCTTTGCAGCTTGAGGTTTCCGATGGGAACTGCGTTCCGAAGTCTGCTCACGTGCGAACTGCTGGACAACCTTCAGAAGTGGTGGTCTCTTCGACGGATCGACCAACCACATTCTTTCGACAAGGTCACTTTGAGAAAGTGTCAGTGCTTCAGGAATTCGAGGACGCCAGCGGAGCAGTGCTGTAGAGGACATAAACTCATTATTCTCTTGATCCTTCCATGATGACTCCCAGTCGATCTGTGCTGATACGAATGAATCTGGATTGATACCTCGCTCCAAAAACGCCAACTCGGTGTGGAAATTGCGAAAACGAGCAGCAGGTGTCACCAATCCATGGTCGAAGAACAGAGTAATAACACTCATGCTTCGCCATTTTGCAGCAGATATCAGTACCGTCTCGCTGTCAGCACCGCGAGTATTCACTGTCGCCCCGTATCTGATAAGGTGCTTCACCGCATCGAAATGGCCCAGTCGCGCAGCGGCAAGCAGAGGCGTGTGACCTTGCCTATCACCAACGTCCAGCTTTTTATAACCCAGAAATGGCGAAGCAGGACTCTCGGGGTTTCCATCGCGGCACTCCAACAACCTCAGCGTATAACTTGTTTCGTGTCCCCGATCAGCGCTCGTGCGAGGCAATGCTGGTTTCAAATCACCACTTGACCTCCTTCTCATCTGTTCACGAAGAAGAGTCACGATCTCGAGATGACCTTTCTGAGCTGCAACGTGGAGAGGAGTCGATCCATTCTCGCTTGTTGCGTCCACGCTCGCTTGAAGCGCGAGCGATTCAATCACGATCTCCTTGTGGCCGTTCTCCGCGGCGAAATGAAGAGGAGTCCAACCATCCTCCTCTTTCGCATCCACACTTGCTTGGTATCACATCCGTGTGGCCATTGTGCGCGGCATAATGAAGAGCTGTCCAACCATTTACGATTGTAGCGTCCACGCACGCCCGATGTGCGAGCAGCTCAACCGCAACGTCGTTGTGGCCGCTCCCAGCTGCGACGTGCAGCGACGACCAACCGTTTGCTCTTGAGGCATTGACGTTCGCTCCGAGCTCGAGAAGATGCCTCAGCAACACGCGCTGTCCACACCTTGAGCTGAATCTTGATGTTGATTTGTTGAAATGCGATTGCATTCGCGAAACATAAATTTCATGTTGTAAAACTGTATTTTGCACTTTTGCACTTTGCATGACAATTCAACTTGAAAATCAAACTTGGGAGTTGAAATTCAACCAGAACATTGTGAAGCACTATGATTCGTCATAAATTGAATCTGTGTGATGCAGTGATTGGATATAAAAATGATTTTGTTCAAAGTAACCATCACTCTGGATCGTTATTGTCAAATTTTCACATTTCAAAAAATGATTTTTTGAAAATAACGATCCAGAGTGATGGTCAGCGTTCATCTGCGTCTGGTGGCCAGAAGATCCTTCTGTGCTTTTGGCTCGCTCACACTGCGCCACCACTCCACACTCGCCCCACCAGCAGCAGTCAGTCGCACAAAAGAGAAACAAGACCCCATCGGTACGTCCCCAGGCAACGAACGAACCAGGCGCCACGAGATGCCAGCCGCGCTTGTGGTGACTCTGTGTGTGCGTGTGTATTGTGTATTGTGTGTGGGTCTGTCTGTCTGCAGTTATTGTGTATGTGAGAGTGAGAGTGGGTGAAGAGCTTTGAGTGGCGTGCTGCGCTTGATGCGATCAGTGGTCTGTGGCTGGTGGATCCTCTTTCTACCAGCCGCGGCTCGTTGATTGTTCTTGTGGCAGTGCCGTGCGTTTATCAAAGAGTGTGTGGTGGTGGTGGTGCACGCTTGCAGATGTATGTGTGTGCGTGCTGCTGTGTGAGCGAATGCGAGTGGATGGTTGGAGAGCTGTGGCTGGCTGGCTGGAAACGAGAAAGGCAGTGCTTGGAGGCTCACTTTTTATTTACGCTTCTTTTTTACAGGCAGTTTCCCCTGTGTTGTGAGCAGTCAAGATGAACCCACCAGCTGAAGAGACCGTGCCTGCTGTCGCCGAGGGCGAGGCCCCACTCAGCAAGAACGAGTTGAAGAGACGCTTGAAGGCGGAGAAGGCCGCGCAGGCCAAGGCCGAGAAGGCTGCGCAGAAGGCCGCTCAGGCCGCCGTCGCTGGCCCAAAGAAGCCGAGCGCCGCCGATGAAGAGGACTTGGACCCAACGGCGTACTTTGCCAACCGCGAGAAGATGCTCGTCGAGCTCGAGAAGGAAGGCATCAACCCGTACCCACACAAGTTCCACGTGTCGACGTCGCTGCCAGAGTTCCACGAGAAGTACGGCAGCACTGAGGTCGGCAGCCACTTGGAGGACGTGGTCGTGTCGGTTGCTGGTCGTATCCACAGCAAGCGCGCGTCTGGCTCGAAGCTTGTGTTCTACGACCTGCGTGCGGATGGCGCCAAGATCCAGGTCATGTCGAGCATCGACACGTACGAGAACGAAGAGGCGTTCGCCAAGATCCACAGCATCCTGCGTCGTGGTGACATTGTCGGCGTGAAGGGTTTCCCTGGCAAGTCGAAGAAGGGCGAGCTCTCCATCTTCCCGAACCAGATCGTGCTCCTGTCGCCGTGCATGCACATGCTGCCAAAGGCGCACTACGGCCTCAAGCTGCAGGACACTCGCTTCCGTCAGCGTTACTTGGACTTGATCCTGAACGACGAGACCCGCGGCGTGTTCCAGACCCGCGGCAAGATCATCAACTTCATCCGCCGCTTCTTGGACGACCAGCGCTTCTTGGAAGTCGAGACGCCGATGATGAACATGATCGTCGGTGGCGCAACCGCCAAGCCGTTCGTGACGTACCACAACGACTTGCACATGAACCTGTTCATGCGTGTGGCCCCAGAGCTGTACTTGAAGCAGCTGGTCATCGGTGGCTTGGACCGCGTGTACGAGATCGGACGTCAGTTCCGTAACGAAGGTATCGACCTTACGCACAACCCTGAGTTCACGAGCTGCGAGTTCTACATGGCGTACGCGGACTACAACGACCTCATGACCATGACGGAGAAGCTCTTCTCCGAGATGGTCAAGGAGATCACGGGCAGCTACACGATCACGATCCAGAAGGAGGTGGGCGAGGAGCCAGTGGAGATCGACTTCACGCCGCCGTTCCGTCGCGTGAAGATGGTGCCAGCCGTGGAGGAAGCCACGGGCGTCAAGATCCCGATCAACGACCCTGAAAAGTGTCTGCCGATCCTCGACGAATTGGTGGTCAAGTACGGCTTGGACTGCTCGCCACCTCGCTCGATCGCGCGTCTGTTGGACAAGCTCGTGGGCCACTTCATCGAGGACAACCGCGAGTACTGGAAGAAGCCATTCTTCATCATGGACCAGCCAGTGTACAACTCGCCGTTGGCCAAGTACCACCGCGAGCACGACGGTCTGACCGAGCGCTTCGAGCTCTTCCTGGCCGGCGCCGAGATCTGTAACGCGTACACGGAGCTCAACAACCCGAAGGTGCAGCGCGAGCGCTTCATCGAGCAGACGGAGCAGGCTGCCGCGGGCGACGACGAGGCGCAGCCGCACGACGAGTCGTTCTGCACGGCCATGGAGTACGGTCTGCCGCCAACTGGTGGCTGGGGCTGCGGCATTGACCGCATCACGATGTTCCTCTCGAACAAGTTCAACATCAAGGAGGTGCTGCTCTTCCCTGCCATGAAGCCGGACGAGCAGGTGCACACGGGCGAGAAGGCCAAGGCCGGCGCGGCTGTCGCCCAGCTCTCGCTCGAAGACCTTGAGAAGCGTCTCGCGTCCATGACGTTCCTGAACGGCTCGGCGCCGTCGAAGGAGGACGCCACCGTGTTCGAGCGCGTCAAGGTCATCGGCAAGGACATCCTCAAGAAGCACCCAAACCTGGACAAGTGGTCCAACTTTGTGAGCGCGTTCCCGAACGAGCTGCGCGCCAAGTGGTAAAGAAAGAAACCAAGTGGGGTGTGCGAGTGAGTTGCAAGGTAGATAGATTCATCTACGATGCATTTGCGAAATACATGAAGTTTCATCCTTTGATTGAATGTCTGCTTTCTTTGCTCAAAACAATGGCCGGCATAACTGTGTATGAATCCTCCTTTACCGCTTAAATAGTTCGTGTAGCTCTTGACTTTTGCCTACGCCACTTCGACCGCCTTGGATGCATCCTGCAGCGATGCGAATCGCCCTTCGAGGATGTTAAAGTTGCTCCGCAGGATCGGCAGCGCGTCGTCCCACTCGTCCTCCTTGATCATCATGAAGTCCGTCGCGAACGTGCTCAAGTAGAACACCATCGTACCGGAGCTCAGCAGCACGCGCGTCTGGCCAGCGACGATACCTGTTTCCGAGAACCCGAGGTTCGTGTCGCCCACCTGCACGACTTTCCACGAGTCCGGAGACACCATCACGCCCTGGTCGCCACTGGACGCGAGCGTCTCCATCTCCTCGACGAACGTCTTGTCGTAGGTTACCACCGAGATGTCGTCGCCAGTCTCCGAATAGCTCAGAAACAGTTTGCCAGCTTGATGTGGAGATGGGGATGCGCCACTGCAGCTGCTGTTGTGTCCGAAGAGCAGGCGAATGAGGCTGTACATGTGGCGGCGCACGCACGACTTGTCGATCTGCACGAGGAACAAATCGATGTCTGGGACGCTCAGCACGTGGTGGTGCACTGCAAGGTCCTCGTCTGTTAATGCGATGGCTGGGTTTGGTCGATCTTCTTGCTCGGACAGGCGCGTTTCAAGCTGAAATCCGCCGCCATTCTCCATCTCGACGTAGCAAAACGACTCCAGACACCTGATCGCGGTCTCGAGGTCCTCAATCTTCACGAGCACTGCACAACATCGACAAAGAGAGTATCAGTCGCTGTCCACGAAGTATTCGATCACTAACACTGAACCACACAAGCGTCTGCTTACCGTAATCTGTCTGGTACGTGGAGATCTGGAAGACACTGATGTTGTGCTTTGCGAGCTGGGTCGTGAGCTCCGTCAGCACCGCGAGCTGGTTCAAGAACGCGCCTGTGCCCGCCGACGCGACCTGCAGCGCTTTCCACCGGATCGGCTCGTACTGCAGCGCGCCGTCCGGGAACATCGAGAGCAGCTGCTCCTCAAACACAATCGAGATCTCGTGCTGGGTCTCCACGTAGCTGAGGAACCGCTGCACCGACGGGTCCATGCCGCGGCGCTCGGACGAGTAGAAGAGCAGCTCGAGCAGCGTCGGGATCAGCAGCGCCTGCCTCTGTTGTTGCTGTGCATCGCCACTGCTGCTGGTTTCGGTGGGGGATGGCGACGTCTGCGTGAGAAACGGGTGCTGGTTCGCAGTCTTCTCGACGCTCGTGATCACCAGCGACGGCGCCAGACAGATGAGCTGCACCTGCGCGTTCGCCATGCTGCTGCTGTCGTTCTGTGGATCTCTACGTGTGGATGTGTGGATGCGAACAGCTCTCTGTGGCTGGAGGATTGGCGAGTGAGTGCTGGTGATCTTGAGCGGTTGGTTCGTTGACACTGCACTCGCACCGTTTCATCTCCCCACACACGCCGCCATTCAGGCAGACAGGCAGCTGGTCTCTTCTCTCTCTCTGTGCGAGCGCATCGTGCATAGAAAGTGGCCTCTCTACCCCAAGCATACAAATTTCGCTATGTTACTTCAAATACTGTGCACGCAAGTTGTATACGGCCGTTTCCACACTGAGCCACTAGCGTTTTCTGGATTTTGCAGGGAAAGCCATGCGTAATTTCCACGAATAAGCTCGCTTAAATTTATGAGTGCTGTTGTTATTGGTGGAAACAGGAGGATCTATTTTGAAGCTGACCAATGAGAGAGCGAGAATTTTAGAGTGGTGGATTGTCCTTTTTAGTGTGGCGAAAAACAAAATTAGGACAGACAGGACAATCCTTCCCGCCAAAGCCAAACCAAGCGCGCACAGAGCGAAAGCGACCGTGAAGCAAGGGAAAGCGGCACGGACCGAGCGGAAGAACTGCGCGCGCGATCGCCGCACGAGAGAGCAGCAGAGCGCGGGCACTTGCGCAGCAGAGGACGATGAGGCTCGCGTGCGTCGCGTGTCGCAAGACGGTGGTGGTCGCGTCGGCGCAGGATCGCGTCTCGCGCCGCCCCTCGAGCGCTCGCAGCGGCACGCCTCCTGGCAAACTCGGAGGGACAGTGCGCACCAAGAGCGAGGATAGCGACTCCAAGCAGTTGGCGGTCGTTGTTAATGGAGATAAAGAAGATGTGAAGGCGCGTGGACAGGAAGCGGGGCTTGTCCACGACGAGATGGCACGGTGTGTGGAGTGCGACGGACTTTTCCACATCCCGTGTCTTGTGAAGCAGCAGCAGAAGCAGGACGGCAAGACTGAAGAGATTGGTGACTGGAAGACGAAGACATTCACGTGCACACAGTGCATCAGCGTGAAGAAGGAGAAAGGAAAGTCTGTTGGTGACACCAGCAGGCTACCACTGCTCGTTCCGGCAGGAGCGCTGAAGTATCTCGAGATTGAAAATGTGGCTCGTTCCAGTGTCGGCGACAAAAGCAAGAAGAAACAAGTGCAAGCAGGCCGGAGTGTGGCTGGTGGTGCAAGTGACAGTGACGGGGACGAGCATGCTGATTGGTTTGTGTTTTCGAAGGAAGTTGAGGTTTGCACAGCATGCCGCCAAGTGCACATCGACGACACCGACAAAGCCATCTGCAGCTCGTGCAAGGGCTCGGTTATCCACCAAAGATGCCAATCCTCAGCAAGTTTTGATCAAGGTGCTGGGATCGCGCAAGCTGAAGCCTCGCCATCCGCACAACGAGCCAAGAAGAACCCCGGTCGCAAGAGGAAACGCCCACTTCCTGGGGATGCAAATGTGTGGTGCCAAACATGCGCCAATGTCAAGAATGCTGCGGGGTCGACTGGAGAGATTTCTTCGCGAAGCATCGCCATATTAGCGAGACGAAGTGTGGATGCAGCAGGAGACAGCGAAGCCGATGGCGTGAAGTGGTGGAAATTCTGTCACCAATGCAGTCGCAAGTTTTGCCTTCAAGAATTCTGCGACCAACAGCCCTCCGATGCTGATCTCAGGATGATCGTGGGCTCGACAACTTCCACCAGCGACCTGGGCAGTCCTTGGACGTGCTTGCATTGCGTGAAGAGACCAACATCCGAACCTGAACCGACATTAATTGCTGAAGCGCCGATCGAGAAGCCCGTCGCTGGCCAGCTGTCCGTCCAGGTTGAGAGCATCGTCCAGCCTGAAAGCGATGCTCCGCCTTCCAATGACGCAACCATGGCAACGATGCTGATGTGTGGTGGTTGTGAGAAGCCGTCCGAGATGGCTTGCCTTGACCCACCGGTATCGGCAGTCCCAGGTGGCGATTGGTTGTGTGCAGCATGTATCGTCCCTGCTACTACAAGCATTCAAGACCCAGCTCCTCAGGAAACTTTGTCCGCTCCACAAGAATTGGTGACGCTGCTCATCTGCGATGGTTGTGAAGGAGAATTTGACTTTGCTCAGTTGGTTCCGCGGCTGAATGAAGTTCCTTCTGGAGACTGGTTCTGCGGCTCCTGCTCTGGCAACGTCCAACCAACGATGGTGCTGCCGCCTGTGAACGTAGGCGAGCAGTTGCCGCTGGTTGACGTCACTTTGCTGATATGCGATGGTTGTGAGGGCGAATTTGAGATGGGAGCTCTCAACCCGCCGCTCGCTCACATTCCTGAAGGAGATTGGTTTTGCTCAGTTTGTGAATCAACAAGAAAGAGCCGAGCAAAATCGAAGAGTCGAAGGGATAAGAAAGGAAAGCGCGTGTCGAAGCCGAACAACACTGCTCTTCCGCCGATTCCGACCGCCACGCCTGAAGAGCTGGTAACGCTGCTCATCTGTGACGGATGCGAGGGAGAGTTTGATGCTTCGCTATTGAACCCACCTCTTGCAGCTATTCCAGAGGGCGACTGGTTTTGCCCGACGTGCAATGTGACGAGATCTGGAAAGACAGCTGCGTCGAACGGAAGGTCTGGAGCGCATACTTTGCAAGCAACCACAACAACAGCTCGCTTCGCTGCTGTTGACCAACCAGCTACTACAGCACGATGTGGAGGATGCGGCTCGAGTATTGATCAGCAATCGATCGTGCCGAAGAAAACTGGTGAAATCGCGAATGCGAAAGCACACCCGCTTTGCAACGAATGCCAGAGTACGTCCGGAGTGACTGCTGTCCTCTCAAGTCACAGCGAAGGAGATGGCAAGCTGCAAGAAGAAGAAGATGCTGTTGACAATACTGATTCGCAGGATGGTCACGTTGCCGATCTGGACAGCGTTCTGGCTGCCAGTCGTCGTGCTGGTGGAAAGAAACGCAAGCGTGGGATCGGCTATCAAGCAAAGAGAAGGGGGAAACCGACGAAGAAAAACGAAGAACCTTCAAGTGTCATTCCAGTTGTCGACGATGAAGAGAGAGCTGAACCCGACTTCCATGACTCCGAGATGCACATCCCACTGCCTGTTTTTCCATCATTGAATGGAGTTCGCGATGACATGAACGGAGCAAAGTCGAGTGGAGGAAGTGCGAGTGCAAACCCCATGCTTCTCCTCTCTGATGACGACGACAACGTTTCAGAGGACGAAGCAGAAGACACCGTCGTCATTGTTTGTGACATGTGTCTTGCTGACTTCAACCTGATCGAAGTGGTTCGGAACACAGCAGTGAAAGCAGCAGCACCTCCTCCTCGACCCTGGTACTGCAACAGCTGTGTTAGAAGCTTGAAGAGAACCCGGAAGAAGCGACAGCGATTTTCGAAGCAAATGCTGCTGGAAATGCAAATCTACGGCGAGCTTCTTCGGCCGACGTCCGCCAAAGCGTATGACCTGAAAGCTGCTGCGCTGCGAGGGAAACCGCCGAAAACAAGTAGCGAGCTGAAGAGCATGTTTGGTCTCGTTGGGAAGCGCGTCGGCATTTACCTGAAGTGGGACAAGCATTGGGTGGTGGGCAGAGTTCTGGCGTTTGAAGCGAGCCATCCATCCTTCCACCATGTGGTTCGATTCGAAGACGGTGTCGAAAAGTCACTTCCGCTGTATGCTTTTCCGATGGTCATTGGAACCCAGACGATGCTGTACGTGAAAGTGCCGACTCTTCAAAATCAGTGGTGGCCGGGACAACTGCTGCGCTTGAATCCTATGGCGAAGAAGTTGCTGACACCGGATGCTGAGGACAGCGACGCAGCCATGGCGAATTTCCGTCTTGTGAGCATCTACGCAAGTAACGATTGCAAAGGAATGACCGAGAATGTATCGTGCTGGGTACCAAAGTACCTTTGCAGATCGATGAAGAAGTTCTCTCCTCGCTCCGCTGATGATGCCGAAATCATCGATCCTGCGTCTGCGCAGAACGGCTCAGCCAAGTTTGCACCGTCGGTTGAACGAGCGAAAGTCGAGCGAAGCCGTGAAAATGAAGTGCTTCAGGCAGCATTCCAGAAGTTGATGAAGCTGATTTGCGTTCAGAATGAGCATCGGCGACAACAGTTTGGGGAAGCGTTGGTTGGACTCGAGCTCACGGATATCACTCAAGTCAACAGCTGTATCACCGACGAGAGCCACCACGGCACGATCAAAGTTGCAAGTTTTGATCCTGATGCGGAAACGTTCGTGCTGGAGAGAGACCAAGTGAAGGTGAACGTGGATCTTGCAAGCCCATCGAATCGGTACTTCTTGCCTAAATCTGCGGACTACGCAGAGATCGCGTTGCAGTTTTACAGCTCGAGTGTTGCTGATACTGAGAGCCCACAGGAGAAAGAGACCCGCGCTGCGCTGGATGCTGCCATCAGTAGTCTACCGGCGAATCAAGCCGAAAACCAAGAACCTGAAGCATTGTCGGCGGATCTTCCAGGAGAAGAAAAATGCTGCGGTCTGTGCTTGCTTCCTGCTCGAGTGGTGACAGAAGAACCCACAAATGAAGCTGATGAAGAGCTTGTGGAATGTGTCAAGTGTTCTCAAAGCTTTCATCTTGCTTGCTGCGATCCACCTCATGACCCTACTCCGTTGCTGAACGAAGAAGATGGCAGCGTGATCCTCGACGATCTGAAGGCGCCGTTTGTGTGCAGTAAATGCGCTGTTTGTGCCGGATGCTCGAAGCACTTCGATGCGCACCAAGATTTCGCGGATGAAGCAAATGTGGAGTTGAAGCTACCGAGCTGGTCGCAATGGCGTTTGCCTCTCCAAATCGCCGCACTTTGTGCTGAGTGCGTCCCGTTCTACGATGCGAATCAGTTTTGCGCGGTGTGCCTGCAAGTTCTCAACGATGATGCCATTGCGACGTGTATTGGATTGCATTCATGCTCGACATGCCAGCTTTGGGTGCACGCTGAGTGCGAACCTGATCCACATCCAGCGTTCTCGTCGTGCAAAGACAGCGCAGATTTCGAGCTGGGCGTTCAAGTGGAGTTGCCCGAAGTTCCAGCTTCAGCAAGTGGGGTTGATCGGTGTGAAAGCAAGCTCTCGTCGGGTAACGACTCAGCCGATGGTGTGTCCGACTCGCTCGCAAAAGATGCGCTGAATGCAGTGTCTCTTGCTGAGTACGACTTGGCTGCTGGAGAATCCAAGCCGGCAAGACTCATGGACGAAGAATTCGCGTTCAGGCTGACGTTCAAGGACACGTACGATTCCAAAATCATGAACAAGTACGAGTGTTTGACCTGTCGGAAGAGTCGAATGCTTCAAGTGATCCACCGACTGAAGTCTGAAGATAAGCTGGAACTCTTCAAAGAGCCCGTGACGAAGATCATCGCGCCGACGTATTTCGACGTCATCAAGCAACCCATGGATTTAAGCACCATGCTGAAAAAGACTCTCCAAAACGAGTACACGCGTGTGAACTTCCGAGATTTCCGAGATGATTTCGAGCTGATGTGCTTGAATGCGGTCACCTTCAATTCGAAAGAGCGCGACTTCTTGATTTGGCGAGAGGCTTGGCGGTTTTATGGGCAAGGTCAGCGGATCTTGCGCCAAACAGCCCCAAAGAGCCGCATGAAGCATCGAGGCGGCAAGTATCACGATGCATTGGTGATTGCAGCAAAGCGCCAGCTTCCAAACAATTCTGCTATCGGAAAGAAACGAATCCAAGATGGCTCCGATCCTGTGGACGATGATTTTTTCGGTTCAGTAAACGGCGACAACGAGGATGACTTGGACGCCATGGAGGATGACAGAGACAATGAAGATGGACAGGGCGGATCTGACGAACAGCAGGATTCGGCGGACGCTCAGAAGCTGAGCGATCGAAAGCCAGACGCTGTACCTGCTGAATCCATCGATGGTGAACTGCAAGTGAAGACATCCGAGGCGGTCACAGGCTCATCGGCTCTACCAAATTCAGGTGCGGTGCCAACTGCGACCGGTGCTGGCGCGTTGAGTTTTGTCGCCCCGACTGCAAAACCCGAAAGGAAACCTCAACCAGTCGAAACCGCAATAGTCCTTCAGTCCGAGCTCGGCGAGACCCCAAAACCGCATTCTGCGATCGAAGTGTTCAAGATGGTGCAAGCGCGCTCGTCTGCTCACACGTATGCCTGGATGGATATGTGCCTCACTTGCGGAAGTGCTGGCCTGAGCAGCGAGATGATCTTTTGCGTCGACTGCGGAGAAGGATTCCACTCCTTCTGCGTGCCAGGAATGACCTCAGATCGGATAAACGGAAGCGACCATCTCCAAGCATTCTGGCGCTGCCAGAATTGTAAGATGTGTGAGATCTGTGGACGTCCAGGCGGAGATGGCGATTCCACCGCCTTGCATTTCTGCGGTCACTGTGATCGAGGGTACCACGGATCCTGTATGCTCCCAGCACTCGGCAAACCAGACAACGATCAAGATCTCGGTGATGACGGCAAGGACAAATCTACTCGGATCTATTGCGCGAATTGTGTGTTCTGCGAAGAGTGTGGGAAGGACCAGCCCGAGATGACGTACAGCTACGACCGGAACGTCTGTCTCAGCTGCAGCCAGAGCAAGCAGTTCGAAGCGACCATCAAGCAAGAGAAAAGCAAGCCGCTGCTTCAGATTTGGACCGCTGAAGCTCGAAAGCAGAAGAAGGACAGCGAGAAATGCCCTCTTTGTAAACTGAGGTGGGA
>JAADVK010001079.1:0-12183 GCA_023334975.1 Globisporangium sylvaticum | reverse complement strand
TTTTCGTACTGATATGCAAGTATTCCAGTAGAGGCAGACAGACATTTTGCAAGTTCGCTTCCATGCTATTACAACGTCAACGTTTGAGATCTTGATGAGAGAAGCAACGTCAAAGTTTCGACTCGCGATAGCAATAATTTGTGAGCCTGGACAAACGCATGTTTTACACCTGCTCATGCGTCCGATAACAATGCTATCATGCATTAATTGATATTAGGAAACCAAACAACAGCAGCCTCAATAGAAATGCCACACACACACACACATGGAGAGATACCCACCACGCAACAAGATACATTTCCGGCCGTCTCTATTTGAAAAGCTGCAGATCCCACGCATTTCCATCGTGTCTCTTCCTGAGCCAAAGTGATAATGAGCGCTTCCGTGCTGGACGTTTTTCAAGTTGGTCGCGAATGCCATCAGCTGTTGCTGAGAATGTTGGTTGATTTGAGGTGGATTTTAGCGTTGCGGGTAGGGCAGTCGAAATTTTCGTGTCACCCAAAGTCACTCTCTCATACAAAACCCTTGGTTAACAGTTGCTGGACGAAGTGGCCCCAGCCCTACTGTCGTTTTGAAGCAGAAAGATGGCGTGCTAAACCGTAATTCAGCACAGCATCCTTCCATAACTAGTTGATTGTCATATTTATTGATGTGAAAAGTATTTGCACCCAGATTCACCTATTTAAAGTAATACCACACCTCTGAATTACGGGACAAATTGCCTAAATCCACGGCGCATCGACTCTCTTGCTCACTGCGAAATTTCCAGCGCGTCTGTGTGAACATCCGTCTTTTGCAAGGGAAAGTCAACAATCGGATTTTCACAACCCAAAGGGCACACACGCACACAAGAAAGCAACTGACAGGTGACGGCTCCAAATAACGAAGTTCTGATTTACACTTGCTCTTTGTATCGACCAGTCGCTGGCTCTGTCTGTGAATTGCGTTTCTCGCTTGCTCATTCTCAGTATTTCGCGCACAATTATTTCGCCTCCTCTTCATTCCTCCGTCATTTATCCAATTGATCGCAAGCTCAATATTTCCACAATCATGGGGCTCAAGAAGTGGCTGAGTCTCGACTTTTCCCACCGCCAGGCTCTTGGCGACAGCAACGCCACCGCCGCCGTCGTCTCGGAGCACCAGCGCGTGAAGAGCTCCAGCAGCAACGGCAGCGCCGCCAGCAGCTTCTCCAACCAGCAGCACCACCGGCGCCACAGCTCCCTGCCACCTCCACGCGTTCCCCCCACCAGCAACGGCTCCAGCTCGAACGCGGCGCAGCGCAGCAGCAGCGTCTACATGCGCCTTATGACGACTCGGGGCGGCGATAACGATGTCAGTGACGCGCGAGCGAACCGCGGCACGGCGTTCGAGACTGCGATCCAGATGTCTCCACGTCGACATGCAGAGCTGCTCGGCGAGATCGGTGCCGACGGCCCGAGTGACGTCGCAGCAGCAGGAGCGTACGAGAGCAATGCGATGACGATGGAAGATCTCGAATCGAGCCCGACGTACCAGGAAGCGGACGCGTTCCCGAACCACTCGCCTCCTCCATCGCAGTATTATGAGGAGACCAACAATGATGACGCAGAGGAGAAACGACAAAGAACCAGCAGCAGTACCAGCCAGAACGATTCGCCTCAACTGCCGCGCCGCAACAGCCTCCGAGACAGCATGCGCTTTTCGTGGATCAACGTGCTCGGCCAGTCGTCGCACTCGGATCCTGCGCGCCTGAGCGTCGTTGTGGCTGATCCCAAGAGTGGCGGCGCGGCAGACGCGATGGGTTCAAAAGACGATGGCACGATGAAGCGCGATCCGGACGTAATCGTGCGTCCACAGGACAACGAAATGGGCGTCGTGATGCAGGGCTGGCTCGAAAAGTGCGGCCAGCAGTTCAAGACGTGGAACTGGCGCTTCTTCGTGCTGCGCGACGACGGCGTGCTCTCGTACTACACGGACGAGAGCAAGAAGAAGCTCAAGGGGTCGATCAACGTCGGCTATGGCTCGAAGGCCGACATCTCGGTGCAGTCGAACATGATCGAGAAGAAGTTTGTGTTTATGATCGCGTCGCCGCAGCGCAACACGATGATCTCGGCGCCGTCGCAGCGGATGATGACCAAGTGGATCGCCAAGCTGCACGGCGCCGGCGCGACGCCGTCCGAGCCCTGGGACCCGCTCAAGAAGACGGTGAAGTTCTTTGTGCGCGACTCGGAGTGTCCGCACGAGTGGAAGCGCTACGACGACCCGACGTCGTACATTCACATGGAAGGGTGCTTGCTCAAGCGCGGCCACGTGAACAAGAACTGGAAGAACCGGTTCTTCCGCATCGAGAAAGGTGAGCTGCGCTACTATACGGAGAACCAGGAAGAGCTGAAGGGATCCGTACCTCTCAAGAGCACGATCGTGAGCCCCGGCATGGCGCAGTGCTCGGACGGCCGCAAGTACTATTTTGTGCTCACGTCGCGAGACGGCAAGTTCGAAATGCACCTGAACGCGCACAACGAGAATTCGATGCACAAGTGGATCGAAGCGATCCAGGAAGCGCAGACCGCGCTGGGCAAGACTGTCGGCGCCAAGGAGACTGTCTCGGGCTTGGCGCTTGTCGTGAAGCGCGCGGAAGAGATCCCACTCGCGAAAATCGAGGTCTTGTACAGCAAACCGCGCGATATTACTGTGGAGCTGGAGCGCCGCACCGAGGCGCTCGTGGTCACGAAAGCGCCGAAGGACGATGTGCCTGTCGGCTCGCAGCTCATCGCCGTTGATCGGCGCAGTATCCTGCGCGAGGCGTACTCCGAGTCCCGCGCGCTCCTGCGGTCGTCGAAGTTCCCGCTCAAGCTCGAGTTCCTGCTGCCGCCGTACAAGAAAGGAATGCTCGTGAAGAAGTCGCGCTCGGGCTTTGAGAACTGGAAGAAGCGCGTTTTGGTCGTCACGAACGGCGAAGTGCACTACTACAAGCAGGTCGTGTCTGGAAAGAGCACGACGCTCAAGCACCGCAAGTCGTTCTCGCTCTACGGCTGCTACTTGAACCTCGTGCAGTTCCCAAACCGCCCGCTGTGCATCGTTGTCGCGCGATCACCGTCAGACAAGCTCGTGCTGCAATGCAACACGGAAGAGGAGCGCATCGAGTGGGCGAGCGTGCTCTACTGCAGCATCCGCATGGTGTCGCAGGGCATCACGTCGGGCCACATCGAGAACCTGAACCTGGAGAAAGCGCAGCCGCCAGCTGGCGCCAGCAGCAACGACGACTCGATGACGCCGAGTCTGCGCAGCCTGCGCGAGAGCGTCATGTCTCGCGACAACTGACTGAACTAACTGGAAGTGAACCGAATGAACTGAGCGAACGAACCGAAAACTGGTACCTGAATGGAGAAAAACAACTGGCTGCTGTCCAGAGAGAGAGATGATGGAAGCCATTTAGTATGAGAAAGCAGAGAGATCGCAAGGATTCCTCGCTATGTATTTAAAAAAGAGTTGTGTGGTGATGGCGTTTTAAGCACGAATATGAAGAACGCTTGTGTGCACATGATCGATAACTTGGAAGTGTTCCTGTTGCCTTCCCTGTTGGAGTGATTGTCAATTCAGCATGCAATTTAAGAGGATTGAAGGTTGCTCTTTATGCAATGCAACAGGTTTTCTACCTGTGAAAATCAATGGTCCTCTTGAATGCGCTGAACTCCTGTGGAAACGTATACGCATCGAGTTGGAGAGGGAGGGCTTGTTGTGGGGCTGGGGTGGGGAAGGGCAGGCAGGCAGGCAGGTTGGCGAGCAGGCGATTCTTGGGACGGAAAGAAGGGAAAGCAAAACGTGAACGAAGGAAGCGAGCCACGCGCGCGCCTCTCTCCACGCTCTGCATCATCAGAAGACGCACACACACGCGCGCACGCACGCACTCGCACTCGCACTCACGCGCTTTAACGCACGCACAGACTGCTGATCGATAGCACCAGCAGCACGAAGCGGTGCGTCGCGTTCGCATGCCTACTGATTTTGATGGCTCATGCATGCGCGCTCTCTCACTTTAGTGGGCACTGCGTGGCGCTTTTGCTCGATTTACGACATGCTAATATCACGTTTCCGCAACCTTGTATTGTTCACGCACGCTGTATTGAGTAGTAAAGCAGTTCAAGCAAGCGCGTGTAGGTGGTTGCGGCGACGAACAGCGACATCAGCATCCGCAGCAGCAGCATGGCGACCGCGGCGACAGGTATTTTTGCTTGGACTGCTCGTTTTTCCATATTTTGTTTATATGGCAGATGGCGCGTCTTTTGATGTGATGGCGATGAAGCATGTGTGATGGATGGTGGCTGACGTTTATGGCATGCTCTTGTTTCTTGTCGTTGCTGTTGGCGTCTCTTCATGAAAACCTTCAACGTCACACACCCGCTTACCACCGATTGCTAATAAGTAGACGACAGCTTGTACCCGATCGCGATCCTCGTCGACGAGTTGAAGCACGAAGATGTGCAGTTGCGTCTCAACTCGATCAAGAAGATCCACCTCATTGGTATGTGGCGCCTTCGTCTGAGAGCTGTTGTGTACTATGAAACTGACCTGCTCTTCTTCGTCTTGCAGCTTCTGCGCTTGGTCCAGAGCGAACGCAATCGGAGCTGCTTCCATTCCTCAATGGTGCGTGCAAGAAGACCAGGCTGGCGCAGTGATACGTACAATTATTGACTGCATGCGGTTGTGCTCACGTTATGCATGCTTGTGCTGGAATGATAACAGACTCGCTGGACGATGAAGATGAAGTTCTGTTGGTGATGGCAGAAGAATTGGGCAACTTTGTCGACGTTGTCGGTGGACCGCAGCACGCGTACCTGCTCTTGAAGCCGCTGGAATCGTTGGCGACTGTCGATGAAGCTTCAGTCCGCGACATGGTATATTTCGCCTCCAGTTTCGTGTTCATGACCTGAAAGGCACAACGCTCTTCATTTGGCTGACAGCTTTCCCCCCCTCTATCTATCATTAGGCGGTGAAATCGATTTGCAACATAGTCGGGTTCATGCAGGCAGACCATATTGCCGAGTACTTCGTGTCGGTTCTTCGACGTCTGGTGACGCGCGACTGGTGCGTTTTCCTGTTGGTGCTCCCAAAGCTCGTTGTCCGGTGGTGAAACTCACAGATCAAACTCTTGATAACTCTGTAGGTTTACGTCGCGCATTGCGTCGTGCAACCTTTTCCAGGTTGGATACCCACGACTATCGCCAGAGATCCAAAAGGAATTGCGACAAATGTTTGGCCAGTTGTGCCGTGACGACACCCCGATGGTCCGAAAAGCGGCGGCAGCTGCGCTTGGCGGCTTTGCCTCAGTGGTAAGTTAGCAGACTATTGGACGCATTCGAGCTTTTCCAGTATTTGAGCACCCACTGATGAAAAACCTTTTTTTTCGTTCGCAGGTGGATCCGGAGAGCGCGAATACCGAGCTTGTGCCACTGTTCCTCGCGTTGGCTCAAGATCGTCAAGATTCCGTCAGAATACACACGATCGACAATGCAGTTGCACTTGCCAAGCTCGTGCCACGTGAGGTTGTGAACACTCAGATTTTATCGACCGTGTTTGATACTGCTCGAGATGGGTCGTGGCGTGTTCGCTGGTCGGTTGCGAACCGATTCCCTGAAATCTGTGAAGCTGTCAGTCCTGAGACGGTGAACTCGTCGATGTGCGACTGCTTCAGCGCTCTTCTTGAAGACAGCGAAGCTGAAGTGAGAACTTCTGCCACCTCCAAGGTAAAGTCAACAAGCAAACGCACAGATCTATTTTTCAACAAACAAAAAACTCAGAGTGCATGTTTCTATGTCCTGTAGGCGGTTGGTGTGTCGAAGCTCTTTCAGCCGCAGCGAATCGTCGAGAAGGTTGTCCCTTCGTTCCAGACGCTTGCGAGAGACTTGTCGGACCACGTGCGCTCTGCGTTGGCGGCGGTCGTCATGAAGATTTCTCCATTTCTGGGTCGCGACTTGACGATTGAGCACCTCCTTCCTCTCTTTTTGTTGGTGAGTGCTAAAGAAAACTGTTGCTATTCAAACCTGTACGCGTCAATGCTAACAATTGCGTTCTGTTTCCCCTCTGCAGCTGCTTAACGACCAAAACTCTGAAGTGCGCTTGAATGTGATTTCAAACCTGGAGGAAGGCAACACTGTAAGTGTATCATTCGTTCCATTCGATGGCGATTATCGGGGAATCACTAATATTCAACGCTTTGTTGTTCAGGTGATTGGAATCGAGCTATTGTCGCAGTCGCTTCTTCCAGCGATCGTCCACTTGGCTGAAGACCGACAGTGGCGAGTCCGTCTTGCCATCATAGAATACATTCCGCTTTTGGCTGCTCAGCTGGGCCAAGACTATTTCGAAGAGCGTTTGTCCGACATGTGCATGTCGTGGCTCGCTGACAACGTCTACTCCATTCGAGGTAAGCGTTTTATGGTTGAACTCAACTGCGGAAACGGAAACTGTATAGCTGACTGACTGATGATGTCCATTATTTTGCTCTTTTCACCGAGAGCAGAAGCTGCAACCATCAACTTGCGAAAATTGACGGAGAGTTTTGGTGTGGAGTGGGCTCGAACAAATATCATCCCTCGTATCTTGGCGATGCACTCGAATGCGAACTATCTCCACCGCTTGACGTCGCTCCATGCGGTTCGTGTTCTCTGCGAAGCCATGAATCCAGAAACGATTCAGACGTTGATGATCCCACTTGCGGTTGAACTGGCGCAGGTAATGCCGAGAACAACTCCTTGCAATCGGTGGGTTTGTTTGTTTCATTCTGACAATTTTACGCTGTTATCTTCTTTGTGTTTCACGATGCTCAAGCAGGATCCTGTTCCTAACATTCGCTTCAACGTGGCGAAGACTCTGGAAGTTGTTGCAACGAAAGTAGATGCAGCTGTGGTCGAGTCCACTGTCAAGCCGTGCCTCGTTGCGCTGCAGCAAGACAGTGATAGTGATGTCGTGTTCTTCGCGACCCGAGCCCTTGCCAAGTGCTAGTCAAGGGGGAACTGAAACAGAAACAGTTTATACAGAAGGAATCCAAAGCATTCATGTGGTCCTCAGCAGCAGGTTGAGGCAATAAGCGAAAAAATGACGAAGCAAACAAGGGAAGTCAAGATTGAAATTGGCGTGCTTTGTTGATGTGAGTACTTCCTATCCTCATTCTCTCACCATTTGCACATTGTTTCACGTTGATGTGCCTGTGTGAATGAAGTCACTTTTGCCGTTTACGGCGGGCGTCCATGAACTCGTACATGCTCTCGGATGTCCACCATCTCCAGAATACAGGAAACGTGATGGCGTCACTCAAGGACCCCGCTGAATTTGCTGGTTGCACTACTTTGCCGTGAACCTGCTCACACAAAGACCAAAACAAGATTTTCAAGGTACGGCAATGACAGATCCCAAGTTATCAAATATTTGAGCCGTACCTGTTTCCAGATCTCTTCCACTTCGGCTTCGCTTAGCGTAGGCTGCGTGCCGATATCTGCAGCAAAGTCCCTCAACTGCTCTCGCGCGAGCTGTAGCCCATCGACCGCTCGTTTCTTGAATGCCAAGTGGAGAATCTGCCTCTCGCTGTCATTTTCAGCCTTCGTCTCTTGGAGTTTGTCGAGGTACGCGAGTGCATCTTGCTCCAACTGCAATGTTTGGAGTTTGCCAGTCTGAAAATCAACGCATTTATCGTCCGATAGGCTCAATACATGACCCCCTCCTACACGTGAAGATGAATCTGCCACAGGGATTTGCGCTTTGACGTACCAGAATGGACTCGGTGGCTTCGTCCGCAACGCTGTAGCAAAGTCGGATCGCCTCGGAAAAAGTCGCAATGGCCTCGCTCTTTTGCTGTTGTAGAGCAGAAGCACAGCAGTAACAGCAAAATTAACTGGGATTCACGCAGTATTCACGCATGTCATTACGAAATGCATCGAACCTCATTTGCTGCCAGGAGCTCTCCGAGCTGAAGCAAAGCCTGAGCTTCACCATGGGTCCCAGCTTTCGTTTTCGCAACCTCAGGAAGCTTTTAAGCAGCAAGAATTGGTTGATAGTGAGAATCTCAACAATTTTCGCACTATCCTTCAGTGTCAGGTACGAGAGTACCTGGTACAGCTCCTGCACTTCTTGAAAAGTTGGATGTGGGCTTTCGCTGGAGATTGCGGTGTGCTCTTGCTCTAGCGGGTCACCACTGACTCTTGCTCGAGTCGACTCATCACGGCACGCACTCGCCCACGCGGCTCTTTTCAGCCGACTCAAGCAGAGATAGCACTCTATCAAGACGCGGCAACTGAACCTCTGTCAACTTTCCAATCTTGAAGTGGTAGGATAATCAATTCGCAAAAAGGGAAAGAAGGATCAAATGCAAACATGCCTGCCAACTGGAGAACGAGTTGTTGCGGATCGAGAAACGCAAAGTCCGGATTCTTCGTCTTTGAGATCGCGAGAAGCGTCTGTCGAGAGGGAAACATTGAACTCTGAGAACTCGTCGGAGCTTTGATAGTCGTTCAGACTCACAAACCATGCGGCGTCGTTTTGCTCACCTCGTACTTGTCAATCGCCTGCGCGAGCCCCTCCTGCTTCTCTCGGATCGCCGTCGCAGAGTTCACTGTCGACAGTATCCCCTGTGGAGCTAGCTGTCCATGCTGCTGCTGCTGGTGGCTCTGCTGCGGCTTCTTGGTTTACTTCGTGGGGCTGTGCGAAGCCTCCATGGTGTCCTTTTCAGTCTGTCTTGCTCGCTGTCTCTCTTGAGAAGACACGATGATCGATTGGTACTTTCAAAACGCAAGTGCGACTCTTCCAATACTCAAAACTGTGCAAAATAGCGTAGCCCCACTTTTAAACACATACACGCAGAGTTATGGGGCTACGAAACTGCGATCTCTCTTCAGATCTCTCTTCAACCTACACACTTCTCCTTACTGATTGATACTTCTTGTTGTGCTGCTACTGTCTCGTTTCCTTGCGTCTCTATCGGATGGGGAGGGTATTCAAATTCTCTGCTAGTAATGCTCTGTCCACTGTTGACTGACTGACTGGATCATTTGGCTGGCGCATGATCACTCAGACACGGACGACTGTCGGCGCCGCTCGTAGTCCGGGTCGTCTGTCGGCAGCTCGTGTCGGCACACTGGACACGAATTGTGCTACGATGTCCACAAAATAAACAACAACACCCACAAATTAAGACAAAATTGTGACTAGCACAATGAGGGGACGAACGTACCTGCTTGAGCCACGGCAGTATGCAGTCAATGTGGAACAAGTGCGCGCAGGGCAACTTGTGCGACTCTTCGTCCACAGCAAAGTGGTCCTTGCACACGGGGCACTCGGCACTCGCGTCCACATCGCTCTGCGTGATCTTGAGCTTCGGCAGCGTCTCTACGACGTCCTTCGCCGCCGGTGGAGCGCCATGCTAACAATTTCAACAACAACAACAAACAAATTGCGCAATCAAACAAAGTCAGAAGAGAAAGTACGAACTCAAAACCGTCCATCTTGGCACGACATAAGACGTACTCGGTTCGGGTCGTTCTGCATGAGCTGGTTGATAATGTTCGAGAGGTTCCCAAACGCGTAGTCGCCCGGGTTGCTCGCGAGACCAGCGAACGGCGCGTTGAACATCCCGCCAAGCGCGCCAAAGAGCCCGTCAGTCTCGCTGCCGCCGCCACCCCCAACGCCAAGTCCGCCACCACCCCCGCCACCACCAATGAAAACCTCTAGCGGCGTGCCGTCGCTGCTGATGATTCGTGCCGAGCGCGCACCGGTAGCTCCACCGAGAAGGTGCAGTAAGCTGCTACTCATATTGAGACCAAACAGAAGTATTGTGTCAGCATCAGCACACTCAAATCAGACCAAATTCAAATGAAAGACGTACTCAGAGAACGCTCCTCCAGTGGTCTGCTGTCGTTGGATGCCTCCTCTGGCTCGCGTCGGAGCATCCGGGCCGCCGAGTTCGCCGCGGATCTCGGAAATGTATCGCTCAAAGAACTGGAAACAATAGACACAACACACAATATAAAAATCACACGAAACATACACACAACATATCACACAATTAGTCGCCCGCGACTTGTCACCATCACCATAGCATATTCGCGCAGTTCGTGAATGCGCTGACGTCGCAACGCATCCACGCACACAGACACAGACCTCTCGCTCTTCATTTGCTTCGTCGTATGTGTTGGTATTAGCTGCTGCTGCGGGCGATACAGGTGACAGCGCAGGTGGCTCTGCTGCTACTGCCGGCTCGTCCACTTCGCCTCGGAACACCTCGGGCGGGTCATCCTGCAGTAAGAAAAACACACACCTCATACACGTCAGTACACATACAAAGGCACATACCCACCACACGTAGCTTGCATACACTCAGTGACGCACCGCCTCGATCTCCTCGACAAAGTTGCCGCCGCAGCGCTGACAGCACACTTCCTCCGTCGTTTCGTCGACGCGCGTCGCGACGTTCGCATCGCACTCGTGGCACCAGAACTGCGATCCGGCGTCATTGCTATCAGCTGCTGCTGTTGTAGTGGCGGTTGCTGAGGCGGATGGAGACAGCGGCGGCGTGCGCACACCGTCGTGCTCTGTGCTGCTGCTGCTGGTGGTGGTGGTCATGGGAGCTTGAGCTGCTGGGGCGTCCGTGGCGTCAACACGCATGCGCGAATAACGCTTGAGCCGATTGATGAGTAGATCAACAACAACAGCAGCAAAATGGCTCAGAGAAAGAACAAAATCACATTCTTGATTATTCGAGCGTTTTGCCGCGATCGGATTCGTAGAAAAACTGTTATAGCTTTACGATTGGTAGAAATATCGAATTAAAGTTGAGGGCTAAAACTCGGTTCATTCCGTAAACAAAACACATGGTTCATTTAAGTACGGCCAGAACTCTTAACTACATTAATACGGTAATAACCAGGACTAAATACAAAACCTTTCTGGGTGCGGTTTTTGGTTCCAGGTCACTTCAAATGCGATCGTCACTTTGACCCGAGCCTCGGACAAGCACAAGCTCAGAATCAACCGACACCAACACCTCCAATCAGCATGGACCCTGCGATTCCAATCGTACCGATCAAGCTCTGCTACAGAGGCAGCATCTTCCGCGCGAGCGTGCAGAGACAGGTCTTCACGTTCTACAACCTCTTGGGCCTCGCCGCCGTGAAGTTCACGCTGCCCCCGAATTCGATCTCGTTCAAGTACACGGACCCAGAGGGCGACCTCGTGAACGCGATGAACGACGACGACCTCAAGACTGCGCTCATGCTGTTCCAGAACCCGGACAACACGTACAAGATGATCCGCTTCACGGTGATCTCGAGCACCGGCGCGGTCTTCAAGGAGACAGTGGTCGAGCCGGTCGTGAAGGCGATGGAGTCGCTCGTGCAGACGCTGGACGCCGCGAAGGAGAACATGAAGAACGAGGAGTGGGTGCAGCGCGCGCAGTCGAACGCGCACGTGCGCAACGAAGCGCTGAAGAGTGCGGTCGCGGACGCCCGCGAGTCGCTCCAGGCGGTCTGCGAGTGCATCCAGGAGATCCCGTTCGACCAGATGGTGAAGGACGCGTCCACCGGCATCAAGAGCGCCGCGGGGAGCGCCGTCGTGATGGCGAAGGAGGTCGTGGAGGACGTGAAGAAGGAGAAGATCGTCCAGGACGCGGCTGAAGGCATCAAGAGCGCTGCCGAGGGCATCAGCAAGTTCGCCAAGGACACCGTGGAAGATGTGAAGAAGGACCCGACCGTGCAGGACGTCGCGGTGGGCATCAAGGCGATGGCGGAGGGACTCGGCGAGGTCGCCAAGGAGGCCGTCGGCGAGATCAAGAGCAAGGTCGCGCCGTACTTTGCGCAGGATGGCGTCAACAGCGCTTCCGTGGCTCCAGTCCCAGCTGACGCCGCTGTCGACAGCGAGTGGGAGCAGGTGGCGGAGCAGCAGACTGCTGCTGCGGCTGCTGTTGAAGAAGAGGAAGAGATCGTCGAGGTGGTGGTCTCGGAGGAGGAGAAGAAGTGGGCCGACCAGCTCGTGACGATCCGCGAGATCGTCCCTGGCGCCGACACCACTCGCGCGATCGCGCAGCTCGAGCAGGCGAACGGCGACATCGAGATCGTGCTCAACGCGCTGATGGAGGAGATGTAAGCGTGTCATCGCTCCATCTCTCCCTCTCACTGTCCTACTCTCTATCGCTGCCATCTTCAGGTCAGCACACGCGGA
>JAADVK010001078.1:0-12184 GCA_023334975.1 Globisporangium sylvaticum | reverse complement strand
GGTGGCGTCTCGCAGCTGCCGCTGTTCGGCGGACTGGTCTTCGGCGACTTCCTCACGCGCAAAATCAAGGGCGAGAGCATGCTCGTGGGCATGCCCTGGACGCGCCTGAATGCGAAGATGCCGACCACCAAGTAGGCAGAGGCCCCGGAGAGTACGCAGTCGAATTGGTTAGGCCACTAATCTAGAAAATATATCCTTTTTGCATTCTCCATCTCGCTGATTTTCTAGTTTGGTTGGATGGTCTCTGTGTTTGCATTCGTGAAGGAGGACAGCATCTAGCAGCTCTCCTCGCCTCTCTGCGCTCGCCTCTTTCCTCTGGCGCTTTCGCAGGCGCTCAGCCGTCGTCCACATCCACTGAAGCGTGGAGTAGGCGCCGAGAACATCCGTCCTCGGTCCTACTCGGTAGAGAACAGAGATATCATCGCTTTTGTCATGCTGATACATGTATATCTTTGAGATCATGAAAGGTAACTCACACATTGTGCACTCTTATTGCGAAACTGTCCTCCAAAGGAATGGATGCACAATAAGAGTGCACAACACATATGAACACCCAGCGACACCAGGGTCGAACTGCTTCTGACCTTTTTTAGTGCTTGCTGAAATATATCGGTTTTCGGTTTTGTTGGGGTGTTCATTGTTTAGGGGAAACAGACAGCCAAAAGCAGTTTGCGCCTCCACCGAACATGGCTCTGATCGTGGAGAGTGCAGTTGACCTATAGTAACAGAGCGCGTCTGATAGACTTGGTGCTCGCTCTAATAAGCTGGCCGAGCGAGTCCCCTGTTCATTTCGATCCAACATATTCGCTCCGTCTACAGTCCAACGTTCAAATCCGCACTGATGGCTCTCGGCAGTAACGCTCTTCCGAGAGAGAAACCACCGCAGCGTGCCCAGTTCTCCAGCGCCGCTGCCCATAACAAGTCAATAACAACAACAACAAATGGAGATTGCGCGCCGCAACGCGTCTGCAGAGCGTACCGTTACGCCCGTTGTACACAGCACGTTCCGGGATCCAATCGGAGCACTTCCTCCTTGGTTGCCTTTGTGTTTATGGCGCGTGAATCAGGTGTGAGCTAATCCCTTTGCCCTCCCAGTCAGTGCAAAATCTCTATTAGAAAGGGAACGGAGGGCGGAAGAACGCAAACAACTCGCCATTTGAGGCAAGAGTAGCTGCAACGCGTAGAAGCGCAGACCTTCCGCCGCCTTCCCTGTTAACTCCGCCTTCGGCTGCACTGATACAGTAGAAAAGCACGGCGTATCCTGCATATTTCGGTAGAAGCCGCATGACGCAGCGCAGAATTGCCAAAAAGGAAGAATAGACGGAGCTTGGCGCACGCGGCGAGCGTTCTCGGTTCCCAGCTGGACGCGTCTATGGAGAAGGCCGTCAGTCCATTGTTTTCGCGTTTGGATTGATTTCCTATTTGCGAATGCACAAAATTCAAAATGAAATGCCTCGCCGCCTCTTTTTCTCCCGCAGAGACGACCTCTGCTCTGTAAAAGCTCTGCTGTGTCTCTTTTTTTTCCACCATACAAACTTCAAGTGAGTGCTGACTCCCACTCTACAATCAGGTTTCGACATCTTGGAGTTTGTATGGCGCGGCAAGAGTCGGACCGCCCAGCTCGCTGGCTATCTGGCGCTGCTGCTGATAATGAAGCTGTCAACCAGCTCTCCTTTCCTTTTCCTTTGAATCGTCCGTCATCACCGCGATAGACATACCGGGCTTCAGTATGGGGCGATTAGCAGGCAGCCCCATATGAAACGCCATATCACAGACGAGCGCTCTCTGCCAGGACCGACGTCACTTGCGATCTTCTCGCCACGCACGCGCGCGCATTCATTCGCTCCATCCCTCTCTCCCTTCAGCAGCAGCAGCAGCAGCAGCAGCAGCAGCAGCATGGGCGTGAACGACAAGTTCTGCAAAGTGACCGTGCACCGCGCGTCGCCGTCCGCGCCAAAGCCCGAAGACATGCAGCAGCCCACGCGCCCGCGCCGCCAGACCATCGGCACAGACTACGAGGCGTCCAACTTCTTCTTCCAGCCGCCGTCCCAACGACAGAACCACCCGCAGCAGCACCTGGTGACGCGCGCCACGGAGCGCTACCGCAAGAACGCGACGGTGAGCGAGATCATCCCGGATGAGGAGTTCGACGCCATGCTGCAGAGCGCTGAGCAGACCCGCCGCCGCGCCAAGACGGACGCCACGACCGCGCGCGCCTCCGGCGTGGAAGTCGTCAAGGGACGCAAGATGAACCCGCTCTCGCGCCTCACGCTGCGCTGGACCGAGCAGCGCGAGTCCACGCGCATGTCCGACAAGGCGCCGCTCTTTGCAGATGACGACGATGAGGATGATGTGACCAACAACACGATCGATATGCTGGACGACATGCTCGACAACGAGTACGAGGACGAGGAAGAGCCGCCGTTGCTCGACATCCGCGCCAACGGCGAATTCAACAACTCGTTTTTGGATTGCGACACGAATGAAAACGACCCGGAGCGCCAGACGATGGACGATTTGTTCACCGTCGGCACGCCGCCGATCCCTGCAGGTCTGACGCTCGACATGCTCCCAACGGAGCACACGGATACATCGCTTCCAACTACCTTCTCGCGCGGACTCTACTCGTCGAACGTGCCACAGAGCGAAGACCCGTTCCAGTCGCTTGCTCGCATGCGCGGCGCGCCGTCCGAGACTGATGACACCGACGATGACAGTGTCGCGACCTCCTCCATGCTTGACTACGAGAGCGAGGAAGAGGTGAACATTGACGAGGTGCGCAACAAGGCTGAGGCGATCGCGCGCTTCGAGGCGTCTTTCCAGGATCGCTCAACACCACTTTTCCGCACGACGGAGATCCCAAAGAGTCGTCAGAATCGCGGCATGAGCACTCCGCCACGCATGCTCAGTCAGGTGATCCGCTCGCGAAAGCAGTCGAACCCAGTGCAACCACGCAGCCAAGGCTCAAGCGCGTCCGATGACCTCAACAACGCTCGCAACGCGCTCTACAGTGGTCAGACCCTGCATCTCAACTTCAAGAACAGCAGCAGCCAAGTGGTGCAGGTCTCTGGTCAGCCAAAGAAGTCGTCGTCCAAGAACATTTTCTCGAAGCGCATTCGCTGCCAGGAGGTCGACGAGAAGCTGCCGATGGATATCCGCGATGCGCTGCGCATCATCGCCCACACCACGGACGGCATCATCCATGGCGGCGACTGCATCTCGATCGCACGTAACGACGGACACGTGCTGCGCCTGCAATCTCTGTCCAAGAAGCTCTGCTTCAGTCCAAAGATCGACTTGCGAGCCAAGTTCATCGTGAGCGGTGTGCCAGAGGGCACTGTTGTGACGTCCAAGACCAAGTTCTACCTGCAGAGCGTCTACGATCGATCGAAGACCGTGGGCTTTCTCAAGTCCCGACGCTCGTCCAGTCCAGGTTACCTCGTCATGTACACCTACCGCAACAAAGACGACAAGTCGGAGCCAATCCAGTTCTTCCAGCGGACCGAGCAAACCCAGGAAATGAACAACACCCGCCAGCAGCGCACGTTCCAGCAGCAGCTCGCAGCAGTGGACCTCACACCGGTTGACCCGTCCAACTAGCTTGTGTTTTGCGTGTGCCACGTACGTATATTATCGAAGTCTTCTGAGAGTCGCCCGGACAAAGCCAAGGGTCCTGATCCCGAACCTCCTCCCTTCCCAACTCCCCGCGCGCCTGTGTGAGCGCTCTCCCTCCACCTGGCAGAACGAATGCCGGTGGAAAAAGCTCATATGGGGTGCGCTGAATATGAACGACGGACGGGAAGACAAGGGTGCCATTGATGTTGTAAGTTTAGTTTTAATAAAGAAGAATGAAGAAATGAGACCTCCTGTTTGATTCTTTGCGCGGTTTCTACTGTCGTTGAATTGTGTGGGGTCGACCTGTATTGTGCAGATTGCCATTCTGTTGAGGCAGATTTTTACGGAAGCTCGTTCATTATTCAATCAACTACTTAGACGTACTTTACGCAGTATGTGGATATGAAACCATCAGACTTCGACATCTAAAGTGTCCGTATTGAGCTCTTTACTCAAAGGATCAGCGCTATGAGCAAATTGAGTTCGCTACTATTGCGCTCGCATGAAATTTGCATCGACAGAGGCTTCACCATGGCTTCTTTGCCGTTATTCAAAGAGATGAGCGATAGGTTCAAAGTCTCCGAATGATCCTTCTCCACAGAGTCAAGTGACACCAACAGCATGTCTACAGCCACAAGCATCAACAGCACGTCAACATCAAAGTCAAGGTTGAATGCTGGCTCGTTTTCACTGGAAGTTTTCATCTTCTTAGCGTCGGACGAGTGTGCAAAAGTAACCGGCCCGCGCTCAACTCGCGCTTCAACATCGAGACTTGATTTGACTCGATCTGCTCTGTCACTGGTGTCAACGAAGCAACCAGCGCGCTCAACTGACCCGGGTGGCGCTGCACCAGCGCGTCGTGGCTGAACGTGCACACGTTCGCGCGCGTCTTGGTCCACTTGCGGAAGCCGAAGTTGTTGAGCTGGCGCTGGAAGCTCGTGAGCTTGCTGTGGTTGAAGTACTTGGGCAGCACGTCTCGCTCGAGGCGGGCCACATCGAGCACCTGGAAGTGCGTGCCGTCGTGGGACCACGCGAGCACGGTCTTGTCTTCAAGCTGTAGCATGGTGTAGAGTGCGTTCAGGAACTTTGGCACCTTTGTCGTCGCCTGCTTGCTGCTGTTGGTCTTTGTGAATGAGCTGCTGGTTGGCATGAGTGTCGCACGCTTGCTTGACCGTGTAGTAGGTGTTGGGATTCGAGAGCTTGTTGGCTAATGACGAGAGCTTGGTGGCGCGTCCGCTTGCTCTCTCTCCTTGACTGGAGCTGGAGCTGGAGATGAAGCTGTGGCTGGATGGCAGATGGCAGTCGGATCAGTGGCCAGTTGTTGGCTATGTCGCTCTCTTCGAATGTTCTGCCACGCGCCTCTTTTTAATAGAAAATCCAACAGCAAGCGGCGACAGCGGCCACGCCGTACGTTCTCTCAGAACCCGCAGCGAGCGCGCGCACCTTCACCTTGTTGAGCCAGTGAGAGCGAGAGCTTCACTCACTCGCTAAGGCGCTCGCGACAGACAGACCTAATGGGCTGTTTTCGTGCTTTTGGCGTTCTGGTCTGAGACGTGTGAACATTTCTCTCTTGAATGAGCGACACACACGATCTGAGGTCAGATGAATGTCCAGCTTTGTCAATAATTTTCAGCAACATCATGGAGCGCTTTCTATGCTGCATGGCATCCTCATCATCAAGTCAGAAGTCCCAATGTCCACCACGTACGTTGATTGAGAGCAAGCGAGACAACTTTTACAAGGCCGAAAGAGCGACGTCTGAGTAGGTAGGTATCTAGTAGTCCAGATCGTCGTCGTTTGCCACGCCCTCATCACTGGGACGTCGCTTCCATATCCTCCGGTGCTCCGTGCTCTGAAGAATTGAAACAAAGAGATCCAATTGAGCATTAGCATCTCCGTCCATTGTCAATCACAAACATGAGAAAATAGGGAACTTGTACCTGTTCCGAGTCGTCACTGTCGTAGTCCGAGCCATCGGACTCTTCGTCAGGGTAGTCGTTGTCCGCGTGGTTTTCATCGTTCGAGTCCACGCTTTCACTGCAAATGGTCGAATAAACAAAGTCAGTAAAATCAAACGATGGCACACCGTGAAAGCTCATTTTCACTACTCACCCGTCGTCATCCGCGTCGCTCTCGGCGTCGGATTCCAGCATGTACTCCTCCACGTCATCGCCCTCGCCCTCCCAGTTGGCGTCCTGCGACAACCACCGCTGCACGGCGGCGCTCACAGAAACAATCGGCGCATTGGCTGCCGCGCTGCCCTGCTCTCCGCCTTCAGCAGCAGCAGCACTGCCAGAAGTAGTAGCTGAGGCGTCGTGCTCCTTGCTCGCCGACACATCGACGCAGTAGACGTCGTAGACGTAGTCCTTCTCTCTCTCGGCCTCTTCGCACGCCAACAACGCCGCTTCGACGTTCTTGAACCCCGATCGCGCCGCAAACGACGCCGCCGTGGCGCCTTCCCAGTCCTGGTGCAAAGCGCTCGCGGCGCTGGAGCGCAGCACGACTTCGATCACGTCCACGCGTCCGTGCATCGCCGCCGCCATGAGGATCGTCGACCCGTCCGCTGGTCGCTGGAACGCCACCGGGTTCAGCTTCGACTCGGGCGTCTGGCTGTGGAAGGTCTTGAAGAACCGGCTGAAGTCGTTCTCGCGGAACGCGTACCAGATCGACTCGTCGAGCTCGCGCTCGCTCGGGTTGAGCACGCGCGTGGGACGCAATCTCGCGCCATTCATCGTCAGACCGTCGCTCGAGGAAGTGGTTGCAGCAGTCTTGGAAGTTGAGTCAGGTGCTGATGACGGCGACTGCTGCGTGCGCACTGTCTCTAGGTCGACCAGTCGAATACCCGGAAGCTCCAAAGTCTGCTGCTGTTTGATCTCAATCGATGGCGCTGGTGGTGTAGGAGCTGCAGCCGCCGAGAGTCCTCGCGAGCGCGACGCGTCCGACTTTCGGCGCTCCTTGGCGCGCTCTTGCTGCTGCTGCAGGCGCACTTGGCTGGAGAGGCTCTGTCCCGCCATCGTGGCAGCAGCGGCGCCGCTCTTCTTCAGCGCTGGCCGAGGCTCCTCCTTCATGGACTTGACCTTGCGCTTCAAGCGATCGGTCCACTTTGAGTGGTTCACCTCCTCCAGCTGGTGCTTCTCCATTGTGTCGATGCGCTTGAACACAAAGCTCTTCTCTTTCGTAGACAGCTTGGTGAACGCGTTCAGCAGATCTGCTGAAGAGGCAGACGCGCTCTTCTTCGTCTTCTCTCCATCAGCATCAGCAGCTGCGTCATCATCACCTTCTTGTGTCCCTTCTTCTGCGGCATCGGCACCCTTGCGCACCGCCTGCTTCTTCGCTTCCGGCTCGCTCTGCACCACGAGACACTCGACGGGCTCTTCGTTGCGACGGCGCTTGATGCGCAAGAACACGTACGAAGAGGAGGAGGAGGAGGAGGAGGACTCGGCTTTGCGCTTGCTCTCGCCAGTAGCAGTGGCGCCAGCGCCAGCAGCAGCAGCAGTGGGAAGTCTTGCTGCTGCTGCGTGGGGCACCGCCACGCCGCCGCCCGCTGGCTTCGTCGTCGTCGTCACCGCCGCGTCCATTCCAATTGAGCTGCTCGTCTCGTCCACCAAGCGAAGCAAATGTGAATTTGCAGGAGTCCACAATGGATTTGAGCCCCGTTTAAATACGATTATCTCAATCCGCACTTTAACGGATAAACACTGTGGTAGGGTATTGCGACTTGGAGTCACCTCGTGTTGCCGATTAAGGGTGCGCTGCGGCTTCTCGGCTCAACTTTGCACTAACAATAGCGCAAAAGCACAAATGACCAAAATGCGGAATGAGCCCTGGAAATAGCTCCTCGCGACGACCTACGAGGCGATAAGCCACGACGCAGCAGCACTTGCTGTCTATAGGCCAACTGATAGAGAGAGAAAGGGAGAGAGTGCGCGCGTGTCTGTCGGTCATGAGTCTCGTCGCGCCGGCGATCGATCTTCGCGAAGAAATGGACGACACTCTGGTGCTGAGCAGCAGCAGAGCGTCCGTGACCAAGCCGCCGACCGCTGCAAACCGCACGATGGAGCCCGCGAAGGCCAAGTTCCTCATCCGCACGCTGCCGAAGGACTGCAACCCGACGCCCGTGACAGCGCACAGCGGTGGGGGTACATCAGGCAGTCAGCTGCTCTCGCCCACGGCACGGATGCCGCCGCACCCCAAGGCGCTGCTCTCAGCGACAGTGGACAGCGACGTGCATCTGCCCGACAACCCGTTCGACGACATCACCGAAGAGAAGCTGGCAACAAATGGCTCATTACCATCATGTATGTATTCGTGTGTGGGGATTACTGATGGGCTTGTTATTGTGAATGTGCAAACAGCAAAAGCTGAGCGGCAAGCAGGACCTGGCGCGCGTGACGTACCTGCAGATCGCAGTGGACTCGAGCAAGCAGTCGGTGGAGGTGATCGACGAGTTGCTGCCATCGCTCCAGCAGCTCAAGCTGCAGAACAGCACGCTACACTCGCTGCAGATCCTCTGGATCATGAAGAGCGGCATCAGCGATCTGGACGGCATCGGCGCGCTCACGGGGTTGAGCCACTACGACGACCGCAGTCCGCGCAAACTCTCGAGGACCTCAAGTACTCAGCGTGTCGCTGGCTTTGATCCTGCGATTGTAAGTGTACTCACAGAAGTTAATTCATAGCCGGATCCACTAAATGCTAATATCTAGGCGTGTGAGTGTTTGGATTGTACAGGAAGCGAGGAACAGTGACTCGGGAAGCAGCTTGACGCACGGCACGGACATCGTGTTTGCGGGAAACGTCACCAGCGCACTGCGGCGCCATCGAAGCGAGAGCGAGCCGGACGTGCAATTAGCCCTCGCGCAGCAGCTGGCGGCAATGGTAGGCAATGGTGGAGCTGGCGGTGTAACAAGTGAGCCAGCATGTGCGTCGCCCCACAATGAAAGCCCCGCCAACAGCAGCCGCAGGGTCTCCACTCCGCTTCGAATGGAGCGACCAAAGACCCCGGCTCGCATGTCCATCACCGACACGCTCGACCGCGCGAATGAGCTCGAGACTCAGAAACATAAATCTCGTGATGCGATTCTGAACGAACTCAAGGCGTGGCGGCAAGAAGGCGCGGTGTCGCAAGTCGGAGTGACCCACGTCCACCGCGAGAGCAGTCCGTCGAAGCGGAAAGCGTCGAGTCGCTCAAAAGAAGCACGTCCAAGCACGTCCGCTGGTGTGCTGCGCAACGGCGCGAATGTGAAGGAAGCGTTTGTGGAAACGAGGAGGGACCACGAGAGTAGCAGTAGTGGAGTATCGGGATCACGTGCCAAGTTGCCCGCCATGCTGCATCACCGGTCTTCACTTTCATCCTCTTCATCAAAGCCAGTTGGTTCCTCCAGTGGCACTGTCGACATCTTAATCCTGGACGAAGGCGACGAGAGGCGTCCGTGCTCGCCGACAAAGTCGTCCAAGGGCATTTTCACCACGAGCACTGGCGTGAGAGACCGCGAGTGGAACTTTGACGCGCTCTCGCCCACGCTCGACCTGACCACGGCCGAGTCATCCTGGCGGAACTTTCCACTTGGGCAGCAAAGTGCGACGAGTCATCAGAATGACCGCGTGTTCCAGAAGACGCCGCGAGGATTCGAGTCGGATGACGACGACGACGGCGACTCGAGCTCCAGCGACAGCGAAGTCCAGTAAGTTGTTGTGTGTGTGGTCTTCTGAATACACCTGAGTGACTGAGTCGCTGATCTAACTCGCTCTTCCATTATTCTTGCCCTGTGAGCAGCCCGCGATCCGTTGTGCGTGGTAAAGCAAAGAAGCTTCCGCCAAAGCCGTCGCAAGGCACGTTCTTCAACGTCGCTGAGAGTCTGCACGCGATCGACAAGTGGCGGGACGACATGGACGACGACGACAAGAAGATCGTGCGCGTCGACTCGTACCAGCAAGAGTGCTTCTCGCCGAGAGCAGCAACCTCAGCATCATCAGCATCTTCTGTAGCTTCTGTACCTGATGCTACTAAGCAGCGACCGACCACACCGTCACAGAAGAGCCAGGGCTCAGCAAATCAACACGAGCAGCAGCAGGCGCCAATAGCTTCTCAAACCCAGCAACAGAGCCAACAGCTTGGACCAGCGAACTCTGAGAGCGACGAGCGCATCGTTCAGTACATGAAGGAGAAGCACAAGGTCGTCGCGGAGACCAAGACCCGCGACGGTTTCCGACGGTATTTCAGAGGCATTGAGGCTGAGCGTCTCGAGAAAATCCTTCAGAGCGTGTTTGCGGATCCGGAGAAAGTGCGGCGACGCCTGCAGCTCATGGCGGGCTACTACAGGCACGAGCTGGAGGCTGGGAGCTAAAGCTGCAGAAGCAACAGAGCTACCAGAGAATGCTTGAACCAAAGTTAGACAACAAACAACACGCAGAGAACTGTTAGTACTAGACAAAAATCAATTGAAGGAGCAAGCGAATAGCGAGGGTGTATTTAACGAGATGATCCAAAGGCTCATACTGATGTACCGCCACCACCCTCAAAGATCGAATGGGCTGTTGAACGAGAAATGGTCCGAAAGAGTGGGGTTTACGATCGATAGTCGGCGTTGATCGCCACGTACTCGTGCGTGAGATCGATGCCGAGCACGCGCGCGCGTTCGGTGCCAACTCCCAGGTCGATGTCGATCTGTATATACAATCATCAAATAGATAATGAAGAAAGAGTTTGGCTCAGCACAGCGTCCACCAATATCCAGGCGACAGTCAGAGCATTTGCGTACCTCGACGAATCGTCCGTGTGGCGGGTAGTCGTGCGACGTGACGTCCAGACCGCCTCGCGTTGGTTCTGATAGAAGCACACACACACACACACATGTAAGTAGGAGGTGGGTCAGTCAGTCTGTAGCTCTTGGCAAGCTTCCAATCATCAATACAAATATCAAGTACGAACCAATGAGCTGGGCCTGGCGCATGTGGTCCACGAGCAGCTGCTCGATGTCGCTGTTGAGCACGAACTCGCCGTTCTCAAAGATGGAGATGCCGCCGACGCTGATCTTCATGCGGCGCGTGATGTTCACGTCCTTGTGGTGCTTGCCCATGTACTTGCCGACCGCCATGACGAGGCGGCCGACGTTCGGGTCGTTGCCGGCCACCGCGCACTTGAGCAGCGGCGAGTTCACGACCGACTTGCCCACGCCCTTGGCCATCTCGACCGACTCGGCGCCGCGCACGACCACGCGCATGACGTGGTGCGCGCCTTCGCCGTTGCGCACGATGTCCTCGCAGAGCCCCTGACAGACCTCCTGCAGCGCCTGCTTGAACTCGGCGAGCTTGCTCATGTCGAACGGGATCTGGTCCGACGACACGATCGACACCGTGTCCGACGTGCTCTGGTCCGTGTCGATGCTCATGGCGTTGTACGTGTCGCCCACGACCTCCGACAGCAGCTGGCGCAGCACGTCGCGCGGCACCGACAGGTCCGTGAGGATGTACGAGAGCATCGTCGCCATGTCTGGCTCGATCATGCCGGCACCCTTGGCGATACCCGTGATGCGGCCACCGCACACGTCAACCGAGCGGATCTTTGGGTACAAATCTGTTCAAGCAAGCGCACAAAGCTGTTAGCAAGTCGTTCAATTGGCAGACGTGTATGGGCATCAAATGCTCAGTGAATACGTACCGGTGGTCATGATGCCCTCCGCGACTGGAAGCACGGAATCAGACTGCAGGTTCTCAACAAGCTGCGGGATCTGCTCGATCATGGCCTCCACAGGGATGCGCCAGCCGATGACGCCCGTGGAGCTCGGGAGCACCATGTTGCCGCTCTCGAGGCGCAAGTGCTTGGCGAGCGCGTCGCACACTTCCTGCGCGTCCGTGACACCGCCGCCGCTCGCGCACACGTTCGAGATCTTGTTGTTGACGAGGATCGCGCCGAGCTTCTCCTCGCCCAGGCGCTTGCGGCCCACGAGCACAGGCGCACCTGGGAACGCGTTCTGCGTGAACACGGCGCCGAAGAGCGACGTGGGCTTGATCGGCTTGATCAGACTGAGCGTCATGGTGGCCGGCAGGTGCGGCGCCTCCTGCGGCACGAACTCGAAGCTCTTGGTCGCCACCGAGAAGCCCCACGGCAGGCGGCTCTGGTGCGTGTTCAGGTACTCGGTGTACTCGTGACGCGACTCGAACACGAACGGGTGGCCGTTCGTCGAGAAGCTACGCGCGGCGAGCAGCGATGGGGACGAGACCGCGGCCGCAGCGCGGCGCGTGTGCAGACTGGCGAGGCGCAGCATCGTGTGGTGGGTGTGGAGGAGCTACTGGACGGTGAGCTGGAGCTGGAGCTGCTGCTGGAGCTGGGCACACGCACGCACGCGATGGCGGAGGATGTGGAAGTGGCGGAGTGGCGGCCGTCCATTGTTGTTCCCGATCTTTCACTCGAATACTGGCCCCTTACCGAGACGGCTCGGACTCAATTTTCAAGCCGAACCGAGCCATTCTCGAGCCGTGCCTTTGAGCCTATTCTAAAAATTTAAAGAAAGAAAATAGTTTAATTTTGTGAAGTACGAATAGAAATTTAGGATACGTTTCCTATTTT
>JAADVK010001077.1:0-12185 GCA_023334975.1 Globisporangium sylvaticum | reverse complement strand
GTAGTCGACCAACCAGTAGATACCACTCACCTCGACACTGTTCTGTGCTTGCACCCTCCAACTTTATGTGCCTCGTAACAGCCCATTTGAAGGAGCTGCGCACCTTCCAGCGCATCGCCGTCGATGCCATCGCCACTCAGATCGACCACGTCGCTTTCTCATCAATTCACTTCCCCGTATCTGCGGCTCTCAGGTCCCCACCACCACTCGATTTCAGAATGACAACGCTGAGAGTGAGATACAGAGGATGATCCACGCGTAGGATCCTTTGATCCAGGATATGCCTCCAGAACAAAACGGGGAATGAGTGATCTGGAATTGGTGCGAGATTGTGCCCAGGTGAGCCTGTGGAAAGCGTAACGCAAACTTTATACTTCCGCCTGATTTTCTTCTGTATCTTTGTGAAGGGTCCATCTGGATAACTGAAGGCACTGACCACAAAGGTGAAGGGATCCCTTGGCGTGCCTGCTGCTGTTTGACTGTCTTTGTGCAACTGTCTCTGGCGTCTCCTTGAGATCGACCACTTGCAGATTGCGTTCGAGCCCCAGGGCCAACTTCAGTGGTGGCCAACACACACAGCAAACAGCGCGGTCCAGACGAGATCCCAACCAATTCGAGGCGGGGCGAGATACAGTGAGAAATCACAAAAAGATAGCAAAGAAAGGGCTAACGAGTGGATGGTGGAGAGCCATAGAGCACTCGGCGTACCTCCATGACTGATGAGGATCTCCTTTGCCCAGCGTCTCAGACGCGCAAGGGCCTCGGCTTTTTTCCAGGTGAGCTACATAATCACGGGTTATGGCAGCGCTGGGTACGCCGAATGAGTTGTTTTCACTTGTACCCCTAAACAGATAATCTTGCACTGGCTGTGGATGCGCAAATGCTGATAGGGAAGTTGCGGCTTGGAGGGGTCCGTGGCTGGCCCAGAGTCTGTGCGAAAGCAAACGGCTACCTGAATGCAAGCGATGACGAGTTCGATCTGGTAATTGTGACCAGGGGACCACCGGAGGTGCACCTCCCTGGAAGCCAATGTTGAAGCTCTTGCAGACTCAATCTTGCCGTGCGGCGCGCGACTTCGGGAGAGCTGGATCAATTTGATAAGTGGGCGACAGGCGCAAATCGTTTACCAGATTGAGAGAGACCTGATGCATGCACCGTAAGAACGGTTGAGGTGTGGGTGGGGGTCTTGCTTGCAACCTCAGAGTTGTAGCTTTTTTAAAGTCGATGTTGTCTGAAGTTGACAAAACGAAGACCCTGGTTGGATGCATGCCGTCGACCCAACCCGATTCGGTGTTGATTAGAGCCTTGCTGGGTAAAAGCTTGTGCACCGAGACTAGAACCTCATCACGGAATAATTTGATACCATGTGACTTGACCCTCACGCGAGCCTTAAGATACGGAAAGAAAGGTGTACCACCAATGGGCAATTTGAACCCACGCAGCGTGTTTGTTTGTATCTAACATTGTCCAAGGTTGTCCAACGTACATGGGAGAGTTATCTGCGCTTTCGACGGCTGACAAGAAAGCCAAGTGAGAGAAATACTTGGGTGAAACCGTGCAAAATGCCAACTATCTATTTGATCTACTCCAACTCTGATATGATCGAAACGCCAATGGGTTGCCTCGGGAAAGAAAGTGGATACTGCTGTTGATCAGGAAGGAACCTCTGCCGCTACAGCAACCAAACTCAGTGCAGTACGAACACCACCATCAATAACGGTGAGGATCAACGCAATTTGAGCAGAGACATCTGATCCGATCACCATTACAAAACCAGAGAGACCAGCTGATCACCTTGCATGAAGTGACTGAGAGTATCCACCGAACATGCAGCCATCTGCGGTGGCGGTGCTGCAGCTAATTTCAGCAGCGCAGCACCACCTCAAAACTCGATCCTTCTAATGTTCTGATGGCGTGTACCTTTACAAAATATAAAATCAGCAAATCTCAACCTCGTCTCTGAAGTTCGACTGCGAACTTTTCATCCTGCGAACACACAAACGGAGGAGCTCTTGGACTGCGAGGGGGATGTCCGTCCACCCAGTTCGTTTGCTGTTTTTTTTGTACCAAAAGTTAGAGCCTGGCTTTGGGCTTGGGCTTTGAGTGCATGCCTTTGTGACGAGAGCGCGTCCAACTTAACATGAGGCTAATAGCGCAGAAGGAATTCGAAAAGCCACTCGCGAAAAAAAGACCCCAACGCCAACGCGCCTCTCCATCTTCATCGCGATGGATCACTCTCTTGCGCCTCATGTGTCCCACCACGACCAGCGACGCCAGCGACGCCAGAAGCGGCGGCAGCAGCAGCAGGGCCAGATGTACCCAGACGACGCTGTGCAAACGCAGTACAGACGACCGCAGCAGCACCGGCAGGATTCTCGTCGACACGTGAGCTGGAGAGAGGATGGGACGCCAGCCCCTGCTCAGATCCATTCACGTCCAGCACCAGGTAAACGACAACATTACTTGCCAGAGCGCAACAGTGACAGTGAGTGGACGCCCCGCCGTGGAGAAGTTGGCTCTTTCCAGCCAAGACAGATTGAGGAGCTCCCCATTCGTGGTGACAGGTACGTCGAGCACCAGCATCAAGACCAGGAGCGGTATGTATTGCGCCACGACACAATGACCACGATGGCCGGTTTTGTTCCCCCCTGACATTCAAAAGCCACACGACACAGTCACGAGCACGACTATAACACGAGGAGCCCAAGACGGTGGCAACACGAAGGTGACTCTCAGGAGGGTATGACGACAATGGAACTGCTCGAGGACATCCCCAGCGCGACAGAGAGCAAGACCGCGCTGGGCTTCATCATGAACCAAGGGATCATGAACCAAGGCGAGCACCTGAGCGCTGGTTTCGAGTGGGTAGACGATGACAACTTGACACATTTCTTCTGCAACAGATATTCTCGAAGACCCCGAACATCTTCAAGGATCATACCCAGCGTGGAAGTGCAGCAAGCGCCGCACAATCCGCGAGAGGAGTATAAAGAAGAGGAGAAGTAGTCGATTCAATTCGCGTCAAGCGATGATGCTACTTACAGCTTGTCTCTCTCTCAAAGTTCCCGCTCGAGCTCAGCAACGACAAACCGCCGTGCAGAATTGACGGTCAACACAAGAACAGAAAGGAGAGTGTTCATGGAAACGACGCACGCGCGTCCACCGCCAGCAGTAGCAGCAGCAGCAGAGATTACGCGCGGGCGAACTGATATAGCGGCAACTGGCAAAGTGCGAGCAAAACCACGCGTGAGACCCGTACCGTCCGGCACCAGCAAGGAAAAGCGCCGAGCCCGAGAGTGCAAGATCGACGGATGCCCCAACTACCTCATCGACAGGGGGTTCTGCTTTCACCACGGGGTACGTACAATACAATCCAAGTCTGGTTTACCATTAGCTCGTAAAGCTCTTTGGAATGACGCTCACACTTTTGTGTATGTATGTGTTTTTATTGTGAATCAGGGCGGTAAAAAGTGCTCCGAGGACGAATGCACCAAGAGCGCCAAACATGCTGGCAAATGCTGGAAACACGGTAAGTGATATGAACTGTTTGTCTTTGCAATACCTGACGCTTCTCAGACCGATATTTAACTATGTCTTTGGTGTATTCTAGGTGGCTCTGTCAAGTGTTTGGTGGAAACCTGCACCCGCAAGGGCAAGTCTCGAGGCTTCTGCTGGGCTCGTGGCGGGGCACCAAATGCTCCTCAGATTCATGCTCGAAAGTCGCGGTCTCGAATGGATTTTGCTGGGCTCACGGTGGCGGCAAGCGTTGCGCTTTTGAGGGCTGCGAGAAAGCGGCGTACACGCGCACGCGTAACTACTGCGTGACCCATTACGAGCTCTTGAAAGACGGCAACGTGACACTGGAAGTGTAGTGAGTAGATTCTAACTGGTAATTATCATACTTCAAGGCGATTAGCCGAGATCGTTTCAAGCCATTGTGATGTCAGTTTCAAAGTGACTCTATTGGTCGGCAATTGATCCAAGTGGGCGTGGTGGTAACAAAATCATAACCCAGAGAGTGTGGGCTACGCCTAGTCCTGAACCTACATGAAAAATCGGTTCGACAGAGCTGGGCTCCAATTAACAACCACTCGTGGCTTGGCTGCGACACAATCCGATAGTTCGAGGATAAATAGCGAGGTGTGTGACGTGTCGATCGCGAAGAGAGACGTTGCTGGATGAAAAATACCTGTTTTGAGTAGTCTACGAGTCCTTGATTTGCTCAGTCAATGCTGCCGAGATTTGGAGAGTTTGTCATCTACTGTATCTGAGTAACCAATGTTTCGAAGTGCTCGTCGTACCCGACTTTGAATCTTGCCTTCCCAAGCAGAGCTGTTCGCTGCGTTAGCTGTGGTGACTCAAAATGGAATATTTGTTGAGTGTCAGCTGCCCCGTACGGCATTTAATACTATAACACATTGCCAAATATTGTTTTGCTCTAAGCAGTTGGAGCTAGAAGCTCAAGTTTGGCAACACACTCATGACACACAACCACACCATTGTCAACAACTTTTTGTCACACGGCAAAATGACCACTAACCCCAATTGCTGCAAGAAAAGCTGATCGACAACACGTCTCAAGGTTCAACAATTTCCCCACAAATTCGTTTTCTCTACCTCACTCTTACCACCCGGAAATGCAACCTCCAAACTACTACAGTCTTCCAAATCTGCAAACGTGAAGGCATAGCGGAGGCAGCTTCTGTGATTCAGACAACGGATTCGTCAAGCCACAGCACCGCAATCTGCACATACTGCTGCCACCTCCTTGACGTGCTGAACCGTTGGTCGATTCAGTCCTGGGTGGACCAGTAGTTGGCGAAAATCGATGGCTGTAGCTTGGATTCCGACACTGCGCTTGATCACGTAGCATTCCTGGGGCTTCAGTTTGGTGACACAGCGGCTTTTGCACTTGATTGATAGCGGACCATTTCACCTATTCGCGTTGACTTCTGGAGCTTGATTATTCTGCTGTGACTGGGAGGGTTTTCTAGCACACGCACAGAATAAAAAAGATGGCAATTTGAGTGACTAGGTGCATGAACGCAATTCAAATCGGAAACCAGTGCAAGCACTGTACCTTTTGGGTTCGAACAGCTATGGTGTGTCCAACACTGGCAGGTTCCGCTCCGCTTTACGAAGTAACCCGCAAAGGGTCATGAGCCTCGGATGCTCGCCCTCGCGCAGAAGAAGACGGTGGACAGATTCTCGATGAGCGCTTACATAGGGTCGATTGGTGAAGCTCTCCGACTGGATGGGGAACTGGGCAATGCTGTACTCCCGCGTCTGTAGCATCATATACTTGGGCGGCTTCGCCTGGTGCGATCGCTGGTCAGTCTTGTGTTGATCCATGCTTTCTTAGTTCCCCGCTACCTACTACAAGCGTTGCATTTGACGCCCGCGCCATTTGGCTGCTCCACCAGGCGGATAGAATCCTATAATAGCAAATAAGACACACACCGAGAAAGGGAGAAAGAGAGTGAGAGAGTGAGCTCCACGGCACTGAACTGCATGTTGTCTTCATTGGTTTCCTGCTGATTCGTGCGCTCACCTCGGCGTCCGATAGAAACTGCGACGCCACCGACTCCTGCACACCCCGCCACACGCGCGCCAGCTGAGAGACAGTGGTTGAGCCAGAAGAGAGAGAGAGAGAGCTAGAGATCGGGGGCTTCAACCGTGGCTTTCGCCAGACGAGCGCACTATCGATGATTGCACACCAGAGTGCACCATCTGATAGCGCTAACTCACTGTGGATTCACCCTCACCCCATTGCGTTCCTGTTCGAAGAACCACAAACCCCAATGGAGGACGTCCAAGGTAGGCTTCAGCTGAGCCTATCCGTATGTGTACAGCCGCGTAAATACGTGAATGCTCGGAAGTACTTGCGTTTGTGTATAACAGTTTGTACGCAGCTGCATTCACAGTCAATCGTCTAACGTAACATTAGTGCACGGACTTGTGCTTGCTGGAATAGAGTCGAGCCACCGATCTCGCAAGTGTGGTGGTGGAGTGAGTCTGCATGGCAGGCACGCCACGCACAAGGAGACGCGAAGGTAGTTGGTGCGCTTAGAAAAGATCGATCGAATCAACCAAACAGAAGCCAGTTGTAGTAGTATATAGCTGGATGACTCTGGTTGGATACCTTCTCGCCACAATTTTCAAGCGCGACACATATCGAGTTCCCGTGAGATGCAAGCAGATTACCCATCCATGCCTTGTACTCAGTGCTGAGCTTCCCTGCGCCAAGATTTGCCTAGTTGAGATGAGGGCGACTCCATTCAAGATGCACGTGCTCTTCAGAGTTCAGTGCTGATGCAACTGATCCTGCAGGCGGACATCTCCCTGTTTTGTGTGTTACTTAAAGGTCATTTGTGGCTCGATTCGTCAGCCCCGTTCTGAACTGGTGGCGGTCGCCGAGGTTTCTTATCGTAGACTTGAAGTAGTGAGTCACTATTATAGGAAGTCCATTCGGTTATTGCGCGCTGACTGTTCTATTGTTTCCCTGTCATCTTGGATTTCCGAGCAGAAAGATGTACTGGAGGCCGAATGAACGCACACCAACAGGTTGGTCGACTGCAAATCTCACTAGGCTTTGTTCCGGCGGCTCGGCATCTTCGTTGAAAGCCTGACCGCAAACGTGCACTACCACCAGCAGCGACGGCTCGTCACGTCCGTCTCACCGCTACTCAAGAACCGTGTTCGCATCGAAGAGCTCGCCAGTTCTGGATGTGCCAACAGACCCAGGCAATCGCAGTGACAAGATTCAATTCGGTGCTTTAGACTTGCCGACAGGTGCGAGGAGGAGTTGTGTTCGGTGGGCTGGCTCTGCGGGTACTCAGATCCCAGTCGGCGTTGGAAATGATCGGCTTTTCCGTGCGAAATCTATGCTATGAAGTCGATTTGCGTTCCTTATCCGTGCTCAACCACTCTCGCTATCGACAACACTCACGGTCATTGCGGCACAGCTCGGACAGAGCAAAGCAAACAACGTCCTGGATCAGCGAGGACCAGTGCACATTGACGACCACATGAGCATTCCAGAGCCCATGAACATTGTGTGAGCAAACCCAGCCACCAGTGAAACGAGTATTATGCAAGCGAGGACACTATCCACGCAAACAGAATCTTTAATTGAGACTGCATTTGGTTTATAGGTAACCAGAGACTTCATGTGCATGTGGCGGCTGAATAATGATCACATACGCTCTATCGGCTCTTCCGTGACCTCCTCCCAACCAAGGGCTGGAAATACTTTCATCATCCATTTCTGAGTGGCTTCATTAAGCTCTTGGTATTCTAGGCGAATAGCAACTGCAACACGAAACGAAGAAGCGCATTGGAATGCTGGTTGCGTTGCGACTGGTATCCACTACCAAAATACTCGTTCGGCGACCTGTAACTTAGAGTACGGCTAATTGAATTGTTTTGGTCACCTTTGATAAAGTTGGCTCTTTGCCTTTCATGGCCATCGCAGGAAACTGTGGTAGTTTGTGCCACTGAGACCGATCTCACCTGCCATTATTTCGCAAGATGAAAACACTTGAATTTGACGCAACACCAACGCACAGCAAGCTTAGCCGAGAAATATTTTTGATCACGAGTTCGAGAACTACAAGTATGAATGTATGAATGCACACGTGTACGTACTAAATATCGTTCTGGTTCAGTTACTGTAGATCAACACGCTTCTGCACGCACAGTCCCCACTTCAAGGCTTGCAGTCGCCAGGACGCTGGAAGGATAATGTACACGTATCTGAACCAGTACATTATACTTCCAGCGTCACGTTGCCGTCCTTCAGCAGTTCATAATGGTCCACGCAGTAGTTGTGCGTGCGCTTGTACGCCGCTTTACTACAACCTTCAAACGCGCAGCGCTTGCCACCACCATGAGCCCAGCAGAAGCTGTTCGAGACCGCAACTTTCGAACACGACTCAAAAGCGCACTTTGTGCCCCCACCATGCGACCAGCAGAGGCCTCGCGTCTTGCCCTTGCGAGTGCAGGTTTCCACCAAACACTTGAGGGATCCTCCTGGGGGTATAACAGCAAATAGATAAGTCCACAACGAGTAAGATTTCAATATAGACGCTAACAGCACCGACCGTGCTTCCAGCATTTGCCAACGTGCTTGGCGCTTGACGTGCATCCTTCTTCTGAGCACTGCTTGCCGCCCTAAAATATTTGCACAATTAGTATATACAGACGAAGTCAGTGGGTCAGTCAGGTATATGCCTCAATCCAGCATGAGTTCATGACAGTAGCGAAGTACGTACCCCGTGGCGAAAGCAGAGCCCCCTGTTGATGATGTAGTTGGGGCATCCGTCGATCTTGCACTCTCGAGCTCGGCGCTTTTCTTTGCTGGTGCCGGACGGTACAGGTCTCGCTTTACCTGCAGCTGGCACGGTAGTTTGCCTTGGTCTTGTCTGTGCTGATGGTGGAGAAAGGTGAGATAGCTGCATGGGCGATCGGTGTGCTGGGGTGGAGAAGTCAAGTCTCGAGTTGGGTTTACGGATTGAGATTGGTGCGTCAGAGCGAAGATCTCGAAAGTGCGCCAATCTGTGTGACGCGCAGTCGTCATTTGATTCGTAAGCTGGTCTCTTTTCCTCGACGTCCTGTTGAAGGTCATGCGGCGGTCGATACACTCTCTCTTTAGCAGCGATCCTCGGAGACACTGGTCGCATCCGCGACACTGGATTGCTGGACAGCGGTGCAGCGTCTGTCTCTCCGTTGTAAACGCTAGGCTGCTCGCCTTGGCTCATAACAAAGCCCAGTGCTGTTTTGGTCGCCATCACGCCTACAATATCGCAACGCCTGTTCGTAGTCGCTGCAGCGATGGCACGATGAGCAGAGTCGTCCACTTGGTTCGTCATGCTGTAGCTCTGCTGATGATGTCGCCGTGTGGTAGCTGCTCTGCACCTGTGGCTGGTAGCTGTGATCGTGTCAACGCCCGCGGCGTCCAGTGTGTGCTCTTGTCGTAGATCCTCACAGTCGTAACTCGTGCGGAGAGCGAGCTTTTCTAGACGACGTGACGGCAGCGCGTGGTCTCGATGCTCAAGCTCTCTGGTGCTGCCTCGGTGCTGTGGTCGTGCTTGGGCTCTCTCTCGCTCCTGGTCGTACTCATTGTAACCTGAGTGCGCGGCCACAAAGCCCCTCGCGCTCGTCCAGTCACTTGGGTTCTGCGCCACGCGGTGGAGACCGTGTCGGAGATCCTGCTCCCGGTGCTGGCGCAGGTCTTGCGACACGTGGGCTGGTGGCGGAGCGCGCTCCATGGTTACGGAGAGCGAGCAGAGAGGACCGTCAAGAGGGGAGTGGGCGCTGCGCGTTCGTCGTGTTCTCGTCGGCGCTTGGGCCGTGTGTTCTCTCACGAGACTGTCGCACAGTCAAGCCGGTCTGCGCGCGTTGTTTGCTTTAGAACTGGACTGGAGACCCGCGTGAGCCATACAAACGCCCGCCTGTTATTAACACCACAGTACAACGACGAACTGGGGCGGACATCTCCCCAAGAGCCTCCGTTTTGTGTGTTCGCAGAGTGGTAGGGTAGTTAAGTTCGCACCCATACTTTACAGAGGAGGAGATTCGCTACTTTTATAGATACACATCATCACTCAGATGATGGAGCGAAGGATGGCAAGCACTACAGATGGCTACATTGCGGTCTGGAGTCATCTGGGCCGTCTGTTTGTGTCTGCTGTTCAGCACTAACTGGACCATTCTGAACAGAGCGCAGATATTAGGCACCGAACGCTGGCTGATGAGATGAGGCTCATGGCCTTGGGCAACTGAAATGAAGTCTTGTTTCATCGTTTCAGTTGCAGCAAATTTCCAGATGCAGTGGTGAAGTCAGTCGGAAAGAGTCAGGAACTGATTTGCTTTTTTCAATTTTTCACTTGCGACGAAGGATTGATGAGGGGAAAACCCCATGGCCACCCTGAAGACGCAATTGCACGAACGCCAACTGGTAGACCTTCTCTGGAGGGATCCTGCGCGACGCGGCGATATGGGTACATACCCCCAGCCCACCCGACATTAGAAGCAACTTTTTGGATTATTTGCGAGGACTTGCAACTTTACTTTCAGGCATGGTACACACTTTGTGAAGCTCACGACTTCATTGTTGCCGCCCCCCGGGTATAATGGACATGCTCACTCGCTTTTCTAGGAATGATGTTACTCTGTGATACTTTCCAAGGCAGCATCGGTCCTTGAGCTTCTATCCTAACACGCGGGATCCATGAATGGTTGGGCGAGGGCTTCAGGTCCAAGAACAATTCGTCCGATGGGGCTTCACCAGTTCAGTTACGGACCCTTTACAAAAGTGCTGGTGGACAGAGAACTGCACGTACAGAGGTTATTTTGAAGCAACTTCTGGCTTGATATCGAACCATACTCATCACGTAGAGAGGTTCGCAAGAATAAAGAGGTTGGCGGTTTCGGACACCAAAGTCTCATCCCCCCGTCATATTCTGACGACTGACTAGCACTTCCTTTCTAAATTTTACAATATTTTGCTCACTATTCAAACCTAAGGATATATTTTTAAGAGGGTTTAACCCGACCAATCTATACAAGAAACCAAATTCCACAAGCCAGTATGTATAGAGTGTAGGAGGCTGTGCACCCCTCTGTCTTCGGTATCAGATCCCGCAGCCAACTGTATCAGCATCTCATTTCTAAACAAGTGATGGCGGTGGCGCCACCAGAGACTGCGCTCTCCGACTGTGCTCTGAAGCCAATCCTCTTGTTGTGTGAACGCAGAGTTCGCTGCGCAATGCCGCACCGCCCGCGATGGTGTCCAAGCGCCTCTACACGGTTGGCGAGGACAACAAGTCGTCGATTCTCGTGGAAGTGGAGGACGGTCCAGGTATGTTGTGTGTGCATGTGCAGTTGCATTTGTGAGACTAGAAGCGCTCCCCTGCAGTACTCAAGGCGCACGCGCGGTAGTATCATTGGAAATGGAGAGCGTCTGCCACCTTTCAAGTTACCTACCATACAGAGCATTGCACTGCGACGTGTGGACGCACCAAGTGGAGCACAAGAGGCGAGCAGGATGGATCCAACCGCTGCAGTGCACGAGGACGGTGGGTAAGTATCGCAAAGATGCGCGGTAGCGGCGACGCTAGTTTCTACATGAAAATAGAGAGAAAGCGATACGGCCAACCTTGATTCAGAGTTTGGACAACTGTACTGAGAGTACGTTGTGGAATAAATTGCCGCTTGAACGAAATGTGACCCCATCTCAGTCCACATTGCGCTAGTCGACGAGCTAGCAGCTGCCTCTTTAGATATTTGAAGCGTTGAATATCAAGTTCGGTAGCCGCTCTTAGTAAACTGATCGTCCCATTAGCAGAACCCATTTTCTATCAAGATCTTTGACAGCTGAGAGAGGACACGATTGTGAGATGAGTTACTGCGCGTCAAATCCAAGTGATCGAGCGCGCGACTTTCATGGGGATGCAAGAGCAGCGCCTGTACGTGAAAACCGCGGCACCAGTGGTTTACGGGCAAGCAAGTCGCCGCTGGGCTTCACCATGGATCAGAGCGATCAACAGACCCGTCATGCCAATGACTCAGGCGCTGAATACTGTGATCACAGACTCAGTTAATCGAGACTTGCGGAAGCGACTTGGGTCTCCGGGACCCCAGCCAAGGTGGAAGCGTAACCGAGCTATCAATCAACTAGTGTCGCTGCCTCCAATTCAGCCCAATTTTACGGCTTTCCGGTACAGACAGCATCAGAGTCACCCTCAGCGACAAATTCGACAGTGAATTCGGGTTCTGCACACACCAACGAGCTCTCGTGGAGATGGCGGACGCCTCACCATCGGCAGCACCGATGAGGTCCAAACAAACAAGCATAGCGCCTTGCAATTCGAGGAGGGGTGCACGAAGAGCGCCAAGCGCACCGGCAGATGCTGGAAACACGGTGCCTGATATGATATATTTCCAAAACTTGAATTATGTTCATGATGAAATCGGCTAAATCTAACTAGGTTGTGACTGTAGGCGGATCGCTCAAGTGTTTGGCGGATCCGTGCACCTGCAAGGGCGAGACGAGAGGCTTCTGCTGAGTTCACAGCAGGTGCACCAAGTACTCAAACGATTCGTGTTCGAAAGTCGCGGTGTCGTATGGATTTGGTGGCGGTGGCAACCGCTGCACATTTGATGGCTGAGAGAAAGTGGCGTAT